>VZTO01006416.1:0-20474 GCA_013400615.1 Syrrhaptes paradoxus
ACCACCAGTGAAGACTGAAGCAAGTTAATATTTTAACTTTCTAATATAACACTAGTTTATATTAATGGCAAGTTAATATTTTAAATAATTCATTGCCTTTGGGGACAAGTGTATTGAGTATAAAAATAAAAAGTAATTTTTTTTCTTCACTGTTACCAACAACAGTTATTCAGCAAATCAGGCTGGATTCTTTCTATCTGACACTTGGTCACAACCCCCTAGGTCCCCTGTGGGTTTTTCAGTTGCACCCGCGCAAATTACTTGTTTAGAGAAGTCCACACAGAGGTACCAGTGTAGGCTGTGTATTATTCTCATGTACTCAGTTGGCCCAAAAAAAGCAGAGCAGGGAGATGGGGAGTAACAAAGGAGAATGTAGAATGCCTACAGAGCCTGTTTGGTGTGCCTAAGACCTTGCTGTAGTGAACTATTAGAGCAGGACACGTCTATACAATTCCTGGCATATGCCTTGCAGTACGATGAAAACTTGTGGGCAGAATTTCCTGCTCCAGCAGGGGGATTGGACTAGATGATATTTCGAGGTCCCTTCCAATCCCTAACATTCTGTGATTCTGTGATTCTGTGAATTACCAGCAGGATGGGATTATTTTCAGCACTGTTTTAAAGTAACTAGCCTGGACTTTGCGCTGAAATATGGTGTTCACAGTCATTTAAGAGAGACCTAAAAAGCTACTCCTTGGTCTAGGAACCTGTTGTAGAGTGTCCAGTACCACTCCTCTGCCCCAAGTTTTCACTAGGCTTGTGGCAGCTGTGTGACCCTGAAGGCTGTATATGAGGTGCAAGTACCCAGGAGGTGGTTCCCTTCTGGAGTGGACTCTGGGAAACATTTCCAGACTTTCCCAAGAGTAGTGACAGACCTGAGAGACCTAAAAACATGTTTTTCAAGTTATGCAGCTTCAGTGAAGTCAACACATTCATGGTCGCAGAATGAGAGAGACAGTAAGAGGTTTGATGCCGGGCTGTGTCACGTTATTCCTCAAAGTAACTCAGAAAGGAGTACTGCTGGGATCCCAGTATGCAGAGGAAACACAACACAAAAATCAGATTGCTATTGTTTAAAATGATGTTTGAGTTTCTTTTGGATGTGTTACTTCATCCAATTTGTTCTCATTGGTTGAAGGAAGTAGGCATGCATCCCTGACATCAGAAAGGTAAGTACCATCCATATAACCATAATTACCATCTATATAACCATAATTACAAAAAAAATTCTCAAGGCAACCTTTGAAATAGAAGAAAAAAGCTTCATAAGGGAAAGCAACGGGCCACAATTAGATAGCCTTTCTTATGATTCTATAACCTCCAAGAATTGAGATAAGGTGATGGTAATACAAGATCTGTAATCACCTAGGAATAGAGGTAGAACATTCTGCAATATGTCAAGACAAAAGTAATTATTCAGAAAACTTCAGGCCATTAGTGCTAGCCAGAATTCTGTTGCAAGAATATTACTTGAAATAATGGCATGGGACAAGATTACAAGACATTTAGAGATGGGTGATTTAGTTAGGGGCAGACAGTATATATTCACTAGAGGTGAATTATATCTGACAAACTAGTTTGAATCTGATTATTTTAATGTTCTGTTGCTGAAGGAGTGATTTAATGTCTGCAATTTATCTGATTTTCAAAACTATATTTGATATTTGCCATGAAAAGGACCCAGTTTACAAAGGGGGAATTTCAGGCAGTTATTCAAATAGGGTGAAAATTATCTCAGGAAAATGAAAGAGGATGTCAATTAACAATAACATTTCAGGTGGAAAAATGTATACAATCAGCAGTCAATAAGCACCACTTTACTTGACCTATTACACAAATTGCACTGAAATCAATGTCAAGAATGGCTAGATTTAGTGGTAAAACATATTAGGACTAACACTGGGTTACTGGGAAATGGATAGCAAAGCTCCATCAACAGCTTATCTCTGAAAATTAGAACAGTTCTAGTGTTTTTTCATGCCATAATTCCTCATTCCCACCCCCATTTTTGCATTCAGTCATTCACTCTTCAGTTCAGTAAATCCTTTTCAGAAACTGTGAATACTCTCTTTTTTCTGTTTTAAAGGGCTAGATAACTTTAAAATATTTATACAATGCATTTATTCCAACAGATCCCAAAACCTGGATTTATCTCGAGTCATTTGCAAGGATTCATACCTGAGAGCATGAATCAGTGCGCTACAGCTGCTCCCTAGAGAAGGGAATTTCTAGCCTAGGTCATTGTTTCATTTCTGTCCTTGTCTTGCTGCAGGAACGCATCACACTCTTATCTTACAGACCTCTTTGATCAAGGTATTAGATATAACTCCTTCAGTCAAGCAAGGAAAAGTGGTTTGCCTTATATTCTTTTGGTCTAATTTCTAATAAAATATTTATCTTCATACAACCCTAGAATTCTTCAGGGAGCACTCAGACTCAGCTCTAAGATTATTTCTTCAGGACAAATTGGTGTATATTTTAATCTCATATTAACTTTATAACCAAGACACGTAAAGAGATCTTTGCATCTTGTTTCAGAATTGAGGGAATTACACTTTTTGAGTGTACTTGCTAAGTCAGATATTGAAAAACTCTACCAACACTGCTCTATGGAAAAGGCTATATAAGCGCTATTTTAAAAAGAGGTATGAGAGAATACGTGAAGTTTCAGCTCGATGGCAGTGGGTGAAGGTATTAGCCAGAGTGGCGATGGTTCCAGCATCCAGCAATGCCCAGCAGTGCATCCCCAACTTGTCTTGCGCAGCCGACATGGAACTTATGAAACTACTTCTTTCAACATAATTTACACAAAATTCTTTCAGAGCAAGGTTCTACTGTTAGATGAACACCTTAATGACTATTTCATCCTTTTTGTCTCCTTCAGAGCTTAATCACTCACAGTGTGAGACAATACAGTGAGAAACTGAGACAGACTTAGCCAAGGATAATTTGTAACCTGGTCATTCAGGCAGGTGTTCTTGGGAAAGGAGAGAATTTTATTTCCAATCATATTAACAGGGTACTTGAACCTGGGAGGATGATGAGCATCTGAATTACTGACTTTTGGGTGGGAAAGTTACATCTACTCCCCTTGTTGAAAAATACCAAATGCCCTCTCTAGGTCTACCCATTGGTTTCTGAATTTCCTTTGGTTTTAATCAAAACAAACAAGCTGATAATTCCCAGGAACTATACTTTTGTTTTCTCCAGCCTACAAAATTTCATTTTCCTTTGTCCCAAACTCTGAAAAACTTAGTTTTAGATTAGCCTGAAACAAATTTGATGAATTCTTGGTATTTGTTTCTAACTAAAAATTTAGTTGCACAGCTCTGCCATCCTCGTTGTTGGTACAGGCAGATTACAAAAAACTGCCTAAATCTTTTCCAGCATAATCTTTTATTCCAGCAGCTTCTACAGTTTACTTACTTGTAAATAATTACAGTTAATGTAATACTGCAGCTGACTCACTAATGCTGCAGTCCAGACACTTTAACCTCAGAGATACCATCATTAGATACTGCAAAATTTCCCAAGGGAGCAGGAACAAAGCTCCTAACATGGTAAATAACTGCCGGCGACAAAGCCTGCTGAAACTGAAGAGGAATTTGACTATCTGCCCCTAGGAGACAGTTGAGGAATCAGAACAGCATGATAGGTCCCCGCATTCCCATCAGATATTGTTTTACTGACAGGAATCAATATCAGCAATACTGGTAATTTTATATTTTTCTTCTGTGGATGCATCCTAACAGTCTCCTGCTTCAAGCCTTTACTCTTCTTGGGGGACATCAGTCCTTAGATACTTCGGCATAAGTCTTTCCAGCAAAGGCTTGAACTAGTTCAGCACTGGTAATGGCAGCACATCAAGCTCCTCTATACTTTGTTTTCCTGCCACTTCACAATCAAGTGTTTTGGACCCCTTTCAGACCACTTTGTTCTCTAAATCTGTGTTTTCATATTTTATTGGCCTACCACATTTTTAAAATAATGCTTAAAAGATCTTAGTGGCTAATCTTACACATGGTAAGAAAAGCACTGTCAGTACATGGTTGACTGGGAGACCACGACACGATGAACTCTTTCCTTATACCTTCTCTACTCATTTTCTTAAGTCAGGGGTTTTCATCAGGAAGCTGAGGAGGCACATATGAGTAGAAAAAAAAAGAGAATTATCTATTCCTTCCAGACAATCTAAATGCTTTTACTGTGTGCTCTCAGCTTGTTAATGCAATGCTTTCCAAGAGCTATTTCCTAGCCTTTTTGTTAGTGTCAAGGGGAACCCCCCCGACACTGCCATTCTTCCTATGGAGAGTGATTTTTTTTAATCTCAATATTAATAATTTCAGTATTGCTGGGACAGCAGAATGGCATTGCTGCTCTTAGCGTGTTCCCTTCTCAGTTCCATGGATGCTTGCAATGGTGGGCAGTTGAATATCTACTGGGTAAGGTGTTGCCCATTGACAGTACTGAGATATTCACGCACAGTCTGTGGCAGCCCTTCATTCTTACACTCAGATGTGAAGCTGAACAGCTGTTAACGAACAATGGTGATAACATTATCTCCAAAACTGGCCATGTTTGGTGATACACAATGAAGATGTATCACTCTGAAGTGGAGCACTGAGTGCCAGAACAGATTGATGTATGACATATACCAAAAGAGTCTAATCCATGTAGTTACTCTATGTTGTGAGATAGGTCTTATAATAAGATCTTGATCCTTGTCGAGATGCTAATGAAGCCTTCAGCCAAATTTGCATTTGGCTATTTTCTGTGTCTTTGTAAAAATGACTGATTTGGAAAGCTAATGTGATTCATACCATGCATCAGTTTCTGCATTCTCACTCCAAATTTTTATTTAAGCCATCTCTCATTTTTTAAATTAATCTTAAGGTTAGACATTAACAAGGCTGGTAGCCACAGTGCTGTCACTTTTCATAATATTTCTTATCCTCAACACATGAGATGGAAAGTCTACCTGCTTTTCTCACAAGATGGGATATCATCTGTGTGGACAAACTTGAACAAAAAAAGACTGCTGACAGCTGTAACAGTTTCCTTGAGATGGTTGCTTACTCAGAATTTCATTCACCATTTAAATTTCTTCTTTTATGAATCCTCTAGTAAAGGAATTAGATAATTACTGTAAACTATACAGTGCATAGTAGGATTGGATCTGGCCAGCACGTTGTTAGAAATTTTTCTTCCCATTCTGAATTGAAACAAAATGTAAAAAAAAAATAAATTGTGAAACCAAAAGCTTGGAATACCTTCCCCCCCCCACCCCCCCGAAATATCAGCATATAGTAATTCTATGATGAAATATATTCCCTGAGATATTGAGATATCTTGTAGATTCAAGGGTTATAACAGTTTCATAAGTGATCTAAATTTGTGGGAAGTAATGAAAACTGAATAGAATAATGATTGTTAGAACAAAAAGGTATTATGACATCTAGACTTCCCATCTCTATGACAATTTAATGTGCCAGTCAAGAAATCTGGACACCTGCCATGCCATACGTCTTTTCCAGCTATCATCATGATCCTCAGACAGCTTGCTGTCCTCAAACTCCTCGAATACTATGTCTGCCACAATCTGCCTCATTGGGACCAGTGTCCTTGGGAGTTACCCAAACTGCAGAGAGAGCTTTGACTTACAAACTGCAAGCTGGTTGCCTCAGTTCCAGGGGTTACAACTACAGTAGAGATCCTGGAGCCGTATCTTCACACAGCTGGTTCGGAGTATGCATAAATATACACGGATGTTCTACACAGTTGAGAATTATTTTCTCAAACTTCTTCCAGACCATTCTTGCTGATTTATGCTATTTTAATCCTTTCTGAGTAGAAAGTTTTGAGAAGGTGAAATACAAAGTTTCTACCAGTTTCTAGAATAACATTTTGCATAACAAGGTGCATTAATCTTATATGTTAAACTGTTAAGAATGTTTTAGTTTTTCAAGATTACAAGCATGGAAAATGTGGGCCTAATAAGAAAGACTTTAATATAAGTACCCTTAGTAAGGCATTTGGGATGAGTTACAGTGTAGGTATGCTTTATAATCCTGAAAGATTCTAATAAACTTGTTTATGAGCTAAAAAGGAAAGCAAAAGCATGATTTTTATTAATTTAGAGCATTTTGTTGGTTGTTTGCTGCAAATTTTTTTTGGTCAGTTATTAAATACTAAGTCAAGCTATTTTGACACAAAATAATTTTATAAAGTATTTGCAAGATTAAGCTATAACGCTGTGACCTTAATGGTGCTCTTAATGTAAGCTTGAAGTAAATGTGAACGAACATGAATTTACGTAGCTAATAAGAATGTATATCTCAAACTATTAATCCATGTGGTTAAAAATGAACATGTAAAGTAGATAAAATAAGATATGGATATCTTTTGAACTTTTCATCAGGAAGTTGTTTACTACTTGGCAACCATTCAACCCGGCTACTTTACATGTAAATAAGAGAAAGAAAGTAAAAACTTTAAAGAAAAAAAAAAAAAGGGAGGGTGTTGATTTTCATAATGGAAGCTATTCTGCCTCTTGATTCTTCCTTTTTTGATTGAATAAATTGACTGAGAGTAATTCTAACATCTCTAAAGTGTTATATTAGGAGCAAGTGAGGACATCTACATATATTTCCCAGTACAAAAAACTCAGAACACTGGGATGATAGTAAGGTTTACTTCCCAAGGCAAGTGTGCTGCAAAACGTGCAGAACTAAGTCTCCTAGTTAAATAATATTTTCATGGGTACATAAAACAGGACAGAAGACCTCACCCATTATCTGACTGAGGACTGATCAGCCCTAGACCAGGTCTCTCCTGCAATGTGTACAGGCGTATTAATGTTTCTGTACATATTAGAAAGAATTGTTTATTAGAAGTACTAACACGTCCATCTCTTTCTACTTTGGCTAGTAAAAAAGAGGTGCTACCCTAGTCTGCCTTTTCCTATTCTATTTGTCCTGCGGTGAGTAGAGTTTGGAAGAAGCATGCAGATGTGGGGAAAAAGAAAACAATGATTCTTTTTAATTAAAGGTAGAATCTATTAGGAAATAATGAAAAAGAAACTTATGCTTTAAGGTAAAAAGCTGCTAGTGGAAGAGCTGAGCTCACACAAGTTTCTTTGATCTTGAAGTTACTCAAGTGCAGTGATTCAACACATGAAAAAAATCTACTGATTAAATTATTTGACTTTTTACAAAAGATAATTTTTGTTTATTGCCTGATACTTTTAAACTCAAAAGCTGAAACACAACCTCCTTAGCATCAACTGTTGTCAATATAGCACTGGAGGAACATTTGACCTGCAGTCAAACTTGCTGGCTTTGTGAAATCAAGGTCTGTGCACAATGGCATCACCATCATGACCCCCTATCTGAAGATCTGTCTGCCGTGAGAAAGTTGAGCCATCACAACTACTTGGAATATTCTGATTCATCTTTGTCTTGATACCAGAAGTGGCACTGAGGCAGAAAAAGTAGAAAAAAAGTAGAAAGTATCCTGAAAACATCAATGACTACACAGGAAAAAAAGCAGTTTTTCCTCTTCTTTTCTTTCTAGGCATTACAAAAAGACACAACTTTAAAAATAAATGCCTAAATTAATTATCAATTTTTTGTATTCCTTTTGGGAAAAAAACAAAGAGATTTAATTTCCTGTAATGAGACACCTTCTTCTGGGAGACTGGAAGATCTTACTAACACTGAAGTCCTACAGACATCCCTGTGTTCTGTGACTGCTTCTGTGCCCTGCAGCAGGACGGGAACCTGACTAGCCGCTGATGTGGCTGATGCGTATGGAAAGGAGACTGACTTCTCTGGAAATTATCTCAATAACTTCCTTTTGCTATCAAACTAATGATTTGATTCGGCTGCCTGTTGTATTAATTTTCTGATCGAGTCATTTGAACTTATTGAGTTATTGATTCAAACTTAATTATAACATTAACTTGATGTTTACATTGTTTAAATATAATTAGCTCACAGAAAGTTTAGTAAATTTGCATAATAAAAAGCTTACTGAAGATACATTTTTTCCTCGTGTTTTCATATGACACTCACTATTCTATCAACCTACCACAGTGTCAAAAGTCTAAAGGCAGAAAGAACCTCAGCTGAAAATACAGCATATGACACATTTTTGCTTAGTAGCTACTATCTAGTCTTGTTATAGTGGCAAAAAACAAATGCAGGCTCCATTACGCATTTCTGTTCCTAATCAAAACAGCTCTGAAAGCTGGTTACACATTTAATTTAAAAACAGATAAAATTTCTGCTATTTCTTCTGTGATAATTTTTATTTCTTTCACACTGAATCCTTGGAAGTTTTATTTTTCATTTCATATTTGTAAGGAAATGGTGATGCAGGGCCATTTTTTGCCATAATCTTATCCGTGCTTTCACTATTATTCTTGTGAAGACATGAAGCAATCCAGGCTCTCCAGACAAGTGAACTGGCTATGCAAAAACACAACTTAGAGACAGAAATTATTTTTTGTTTATATGAGAATAGTTATTTTTTTCAGTTAGGTCAATGAATGGGAACAATAAAATCAGAAGAAATTATTTGCCTAAACTGGCATGTGCCCATTGTCAGATTTACTTCATATTCTCTTTGGTCTTTCTAAACATCAGGGACATTATTTTAAAAACAATTATATCCCAGATGAGCAATATACTAAAGGCAGAAATATCCAAGAGGGCTCAGACTCAGGCACGTGCATGATAAAGACATGAAAATATGTTATCCATAAAAGCATAAAAGAACTTCACTTGACTTGCATGACTTTTTGTATCAAGTATGCTACAGCAGCCTTTTGATTCTAATATGAAACTATAGTAAGGATCATTGCACTAATGCATGAGGATTTGTGATAATGTTGCAGAAATTTTACTGTCAAAACTGAACTGCAGTGTAATGACTTTTGTTATCATGGTTTCTAATAACTATTCAGCATGAATTGACCCTACATATGTTTTATTGCAATAATATGTCAGTTATCCAGAAAGTAAAAAAAAAGAAACAGAAATCAATAGACACCTCTTCCCCACCCAAACTCTTACTATAACGTGGCCACCTGAAGAAGGCAGATTGCTATTATACTATTGCTATATGGCTATAATACTATTCTCATATAAACAAAAAATAATTTCTGTCTCTAAGTTCTGTTTTTGTGTAGCCAGTTCACTTGTCTGGAGAGCCTGGATTGCTTCATGTCTTCACAAGAATAGTGACTGTCATATGAAAACACGAGGAAAAAATGTATCTTCAGTAAGCTTTTTATTATGCAAATTTACTAAACTTTCTGTGAGCTAATTATATTTAAACAATTTTCCTCCTTTCAGCAGGACACTACTGACAAACCAAGAGTGTTCCTCTCTTCTGACAACACAATTCTGTCATTTTTCTATTTATGGAGTTTTTGCCTTCCCTGTACATCCTCTGATACTTCCTTTGGCATTCACTCTTCCCTACAAAGATTCCCTGCCTTTCTTCTATGAGGTTTCTTTCTCTTGTACCTATGTGCACCTCCTCCCACCCCCTTCCCTTTCCTCCCTATTCTTCAGAAAAATTCTCACTCTTCTCCAGTCTCCTGGGACTTTTTTTAATCTTCTGGTTTTTGATCCTTGAGCGTGATCCTGGAATGACTTTTGGAAACATCTTACATAAAAAAAAGAACTTTAGAAAGTTATTTTCTGAGGACAGGCTGAGAGAGTTGGGGTTGTTCAGCCTGGAGAAGAGAAGGCTCCGAGGGGACTTAATAGCAGCCTTCCAGTACCTGAAGGGGCTACAGGAGAGATGGGGAGGGNTCAGTTCTTCTTAATTAAAGCTGAGATCCTTACCTGGCTTTTTGATTTCAGAATCATAACAAAAATATAAAATCTCATGGAATTACTTAGAATAGAAGAATTTATAGTATAATAATGGGACAGAGTTCAGAAGCCAAAATCAGAAGCAGAATTATATCACACATACACACGCACAAGCATCATTCTACCAACACTATAGAGTAACTGCATTAATCACAGGAATTTATGAAAGCAAGGATGCTTTTCTCACTCACAGTAAACCTGAAACATGCATGCATGTTATCCTCCAGGCTACTACCTGTTATAGCATGCTAGGGTCTCCTTAAATATATATAGAAAAAGTTACCATCATCCAATGGTAACTGAATCCAAAATGTCAGTGGGAGAGGAAATCCTCTTCTCACCCACCTCGTAGACACATCAATAGGAAGAAAACACCTTGTCCCAAGAATGTGTCTTTGTATTATCTATGCAGAAGAAGTTATTACACTTTTTATGGGCATAGGCCCTCTATTCAGCAATGTATCTCTCCTCCACTCAATAACTGCACCTTCCTCAGTGCAAAGAAGCTTACAATGTCAGGACAAAACACTTCATCTTACCAAAGCGTTATTTCACCCATCATCAAGATGGGGCTGAAACAAAGCAGCTACTTGGAAGCCCAAGGCAAACCTACTTCATTAGTTAGAGCAGTTACCATATCCACTTAAAATTATGCAAAAAAACCCACAACAATTTGCCTTTTACATGAGTATTTGTAAAAAATGGCTTCTAATTTGGAGCAATTATATATATATAGGGAAGAAAATTCTCAGGATTTAAGGAAGGATGAACACACTCCTTGAATGTTCATGTCACTGTAATGCATATATATAGCGCAGGTGTTGTGCTATATATCATTACTTTGACACTCCTCCAGAATTGATTTTCTGTTGCAATTGTAATTCACTTATGAGCAAAAACTTAAGAAGAAACTATAGCTTCTTTTTATAGGAGCTGTATGTAATCAACAAGTTTTTTTTCTTTCATCATAATTTCTAAATACTTTCTTTATGTGATAATAGTAGAAAATTTGTTCTATAAACAAAAATAAATAGTAGAAATATTTGTTTTAATAGTTAGACTACTTATTTGTTTTACAAAGTGAAGAGTTATCAAAAAGCAAATTAGATTAGTTATCTCTACAATCCTTAAATTAATATTGTGAATAGAATTTCTCTTCTTCATACACATACTGCTGCTGAATGGCAGAGAGGACTGTCAGAAATTCTAAACATCAACACCACTAATTTCTAACAGAAGCCAGGTCTATGTATTGTAATGCTGATTATAAGCTCCTATAGAATAGCAACACACTCATAACCATTTACTTCATAAACAAGATTTTAAAAAGCCAAACAAATGATTATATAGCACTGCTGATGAAACTAGCTGCTGTTGGTATTGCACTGCTATTTTGCTATAGTTTACTATGTTTATTTTATAGTATTCAAATTGAGAAGGAAAAAAGCAATAATATATCCCAATTCATTTGCAATTTTCTTTGCTTCCAGACTACATCATTGAGATGCATGATAATATCATCCATACTATGTCCAGAAGAAGTAAGCTGTTGAGTGGGAAATCTGTTTCACAAATATTACCAAGAACTATTAAATTCTGAGAATGCAGAAGACAGATATTCCTACATCCAAAGAAATAAAAGATCCAGGCAACAATGTAATATAGATATATTGTTCTGTAGAGAGGCTTGAAGAAAGTATACCCTAGTTCTGCATTCAGAAAAAATATTTTAAATTCCTTCCAGAATCCAGTCCTTGTAAGAAAACATTTCAGTACTCATAGCACTGCCTCTGCTATCATAGCAACAGGATGTAATTGACAGCTGGAGAAGAGAGGCAATAATTTCTTCTACTTTTTATGCTTTAAATCTACAACTTGTTCTCCAAATATGGTTCTCCCTAAGAAAATATGACTTAAAAGTTTTGTTCTTGAAATATAGAAGAGCTATATAGTTAACAAGATATTTAGGAAGGGATTTTCTAATTTATATTTGTCAGGTACAAACTGAATACACTGAATTTTAAAAGATTAGAGATTAACTGAGGTAGTGTATGAGGAAATGAGCAATGGATGAAGATATGGGTATAAGACAGAAAATGAACTGATAAGAGTAAAGTACTAGCAAATAATCTGAATTTCACATCTAATTTATTTATTTGAAGACTTCTACATTGTACTTATAGAGAACAGCCTAAAATATCAATATATCAGAACCTGGTTCCTACATAAATGACCTGAGTTACTAAAGACTCTTACCTGAAATTGTTGATGTGAACTTAGGGTCTCTGAGCATGACAACTTAAATGCATATTAATTTTCAGAAATATAGATATGAAGGCAAGCAAGCAATAACCTGACTAAAATATCTCAACAATGTTTTTAATTGATTATAGCTGGTACTGATAGGCTTGTATTTTGAGAGCTATCTATAAATACAAAGAAAAGAAACAGAAAATACTTCTGTGAATTGGTATTACATTTCCAAAAAAAAAGTTTTACAACGTCACTTGACTCAGGTTCCACAGGTTTTACTTTAAAAACAAAAATCCATCCTCTTAAATGTAACTAATTAGTCAATAAAATATTACACATGGCCACCATACCTCCATCATGCAAGTTCTTCACACTAGATTCTATTTTTGTTCATTTTCATTCGGCTGTTCTCTAAATTAAGGGCATATTGAGCCAGACTGCAGCTGTTGTAAACCTCATAATTTCAAAAAAAAATTGTTTTATGGAGAATGGTAAGGTACATTTTAATTTCTGCATAATCTATTTACATACAAAAATAAATACAGTTCAGGTGCAAAAGCAGAATTCATTGACAAAGAATTTTGAATACCATACATGAGTTGCTCAGCAGAAATAAAAGAAACAACAGTAAGCAGGTAAAAAAATGAAAATACAAAAAGTGTGAAATAGCCAAGAAGAAAATAAGAATTCAGGTGGTAGGTATTACTAGCAAGTATTCTATTGTTATTAAGTAGCTGCATTGATCAAATCAATTTTAGAGATGAGATAAATGAACTGAATTAATGATATTAGCACTTTACCTGCTGATGATCTCTAACAGAAGCTTCCACCCTCATTCGATTCTCATAGGGTCCTGAGAGATCTTCTTTACTGTTTAAGTAGTAATTCTGACAGATTTGATATTCTTGAGCTAACCACAGATTTTCTTTAATGGTTTGCTCCAGAGCAACCTAAAGAGAAAAATAATTGATTACACTTGCTGCAAAATACCTTTCTGAAAAATAAAATCAGACGTCACTTCTACAAGTTCCCTGATTCATGCACTTATAAACATCTGCAAAATACAGATGACAAGATTATGGTCTCAGTGAAATAAAAAAAAAAAACACCTGCAAATGAATTTCAAGTGGTTAGGATTTTGCTTAATATTTTTACTGAAGTAAATGTTGTTAATAAATTATTTGTATAAAAAATGATGTTGTAAATAGTTGCAGTAGAAACTACTAAAAAGAACACATCCTCTACCTGAATACATAAGACTTCTCTGCATAGAAATGAACTTAATTGCCAGAGAATACATAAATTCTTCACTCACATTTTGCTCTTCAAAACTTTAATTTTCCAACTTATTTGTAAAACTGACACAATGCAATACTCATGTATTTTCTTAATAATTTTAATGTTTCCATTTTTGATTAACTTGACTTAAGACTTGAGTCTTTAAGACTAATATAATATTTGACTCTCATAGTTTGCTACTAGGTGAAGTTGAAGTTGTTTGGAATGTATCCTTCTGTAATAATAAAAATCTCCATTCCTTGAAATCTGATTTTGACTGAACTTCCTTTGATTATAATGCTTAATCTTGAAACAATCACATAATTTTCTAAGCTATTTCATCTAGTTTACAAAGATACAAACTGATTTAATTATTTTTAAATTGATTTTTGACAAGGAATTCTATTTTAATTTTCATCATTTTTGCATTAAAAAGCACTTGGGGAGCCATACTTTTAGCCATACAGCTAGTTGAATATTGAAGTTTCAGAGACTTTCAACATTCAGAATTTCTTTTCATTTTGTTACTATAAAACAAGACGGGAGATTTCCACATTTCAAAATATTGCTTCAAATACATCTTACATCTTTACATTCCTTCAATGTACATCTTTAAAATTAATTTTTAAAACATCATGGCTAGTGGTGACTGTGTTACCCAACAGTGAAGAAAGATGCACAAAAAAAACCCCAACGAGCAAGCTTGAAGCTTACTAAATTTGCATATGCTGTTGCCTGTTGTATTTGGAGGTATTTTTGTTAGAAACACACGTACATTATAAAGTGGAGTGGAGGAGCATTTACAGTTATGACAGTGTGTAGAAGCCTGGGACAACGAATTAAGCCCAAATGTCCATGTGATGAGCGGCCGCTGTAATGTAAGGCAATATTTTAATGTCTTCTAATGCAAAAGTTATAGTCGAAAAGCTTTTAAAGGAAGAAGACTCTGCTTACAAGTCTAGTTTATACAAGAGGACGATTTGTAATGCTATGTGCTGCCGGCACTCTTGCAGCAAAGCAGAGCTCGCACAATGGTTAGAGCAAACCGTGGTTGTACAATAAGATCTGAATGTTCTAGGATTATTTTATGTTGATGTATCCATTACCCATTATTATATTGGTGCAGAAGATCTGAAAAAACTAAAAGATGCAAAAATTTCAAGTATAGGTATATTCAAGTATACCCCACTTCAACCTTCTTAGAGGCCTGGAAATGAAGTAAAGGTATATATTTTGGAGAAATCAAAGTATTTACTAGTCTAAAGGCCTGAACTGGTAAAACAGAGACCAGCTGCAAGACCAGGAAACAGTCCATTCTACAGAGTATGTAGTGACACTGATTTTTTAGGTGTGAAATTAAAAAAACCCACAACCTATTTAGTTGGGCTCTTTTCCATGAAGGTGTCTACCTCCAAATTGTAAAGCAGAGAGTCAGAAGTACATGTGCAGTCTACCTTAGGATGACCTGCTACTCACCGACAGAATTTTGGGGACTAAACCTGTAATCAAAAAACCTATAAAAGAACTGTAAAGAACTCTGGCTACATAGCAGTGTATTAAATTGATTACTATTAAAGAAAGATTTGAACAGACTGATTAAACATTTGAGGTCCTATCTTTATCTGCAGTCAAGAAACACAGATTACAGGGAGGAAACTTTTGCTCTGGGGAGTCTAACCTCTCCAAAAGTCAAGAAGTGGCTGTTCTGGAGTTCTTCCAATGGTTTGAATGAAACTCCAGAGAATTTTGCATGTGCTCCAGTATCAGGTTTGTCAATAGCTACGTTTATAGAAGATTAAACTAGAAGAACTGATTGGCTTTCAGAACATAAAGACTTAAGTATCTCTCTCATGTCTAGCAAAATAGATTAGACTAGATTTTAGGAAGAAAATTTTTACTGTGAGGGTGGTGAGGCAGTGGCCCAGGTTGCCCAGGGAAGCTGTGGATGCCCCATCCCGGGAGGGGTTCAAGGCCAGGCTGGATGAGGCTTTGAGCAACCTGGGCTGGTGGAGGGTGTCCCTGCCCATGGCAGGGGGGTTGGAACATGATGATCTTTAAGGTCCCTCCCAATCCTAACCACTCAATGATTCAATGATTCTATGTAGAGGCAAATTCAACGGACATGAAGGAGAACTGAAAGTTCCTAAGTCTTGAACCGATATGAGACCAATCTCAAGGTCACTGATAAAGACAGGTCTTCATGATGTCTTGTGCCACAACTGTATTAGGGCTCAGTACTGATTTGCTGGTAGCAACTTGGATATGTCACTTAAGTAAGTCACAGTCCTTTTCTTTTTGATATAATGGAAACAGATTGGTATCAAAGCACTGAACCGCAAGTACAAGCATGATGCCTTCAGGTAGTAGGGGTCACTGACTGCACCAGTGGCGTCAGGAATATAGCTTCAGAAAGCATAAGAGCAAATTAGTGACTCCACAGAAGTGAAAAATAAAAAGGTATTAAAGCAAGCGGAAGACAAGTGAAAGTTCAAAGACAAAAAGAAATTCAATAAATAACATTGCTGTTGCAGAAAACGTGAACGACAACAGACTGAAAAAAACAAAAAGGAAAAGCAAACACATCTTGGATTTTATGCTAACTGTGGAAAAGTGTATCTTTAAGGGATTTTATTACAAGTTAATTGGAAACAATTGGTATGATTTATAGTGCCAGTGAATCAGGGATTGATTAAAGAGGATCTAATCAGATCCATTGGTTCTGAATGCTAATGGAAGAAAACACCAGTCATTCAAAGACAAAGAAAGATAAAAAGCAAATTCTTTAGAGCTCTACAGTTGGTAGGATAAGGTTTTATTTTTTCTGAAAAATATGTTTGCTTTAAAACCAACATTTGTATTTATTGAGGATAATGTGAAACAATAAAAACAAAAATGTTTCTTAGAATGTTTCTTTAAAGTTTAAACTTTAAAGTTTCTCTAAAACTTTAACAACAAATTTAGGTTCATTGTTGCAGACTTCCCCATACAGAAAGTTTTTGTTTCAAGAAAAGTAAAAGCTACTTGTTTGGAACAAAGTCAATCTATAAACATAATGAAATGCAATTCAGTATCAAAACTCAGGTTAAAGTTGATATAAGTATAAAAAAGATTTTGAAATTACATAGAATTAAGAACTTCTCCAATTCTCCATCCTCCTCCATACCTTAAGTTTATACGCTTTGTCTGAAAAGAGTTTATGATTTCATTATTGGTTTCTGCATAACATAGTTTTAGACTGTTAAACACAAACTTATTTGCCTGTTATTGCATCATTAATTTTTCTTCTATATCATCACAGTTTGATTATATATACCTGTCAATATTTTTAGAGCATATTATGAGAGAGAACTTCACTTGCAATGCTATTCAGGAAAAGATAAAACTGCATGGGGATGTCCATTTATTTATTTCATTATGACCAGTTAAAGTTTTACAAAGGTCTTCCATTTTCTTATATATTTAGGGATGGACAATTCGGCGTCACTAGGGGAAAAGGCTAATTACTCACAGTAAGGTCATTAGACACACACTTTCTTTTTGTCATTAAAAAGACTAATATTTTTGTATTAATGGCACTATGCAGAGTAGATGAAGCAAATAAATAATAAACTTCCTTATTCAGATGCTAATTCAAAACTAAATGTTGTTTCAACTGTACAGCTGTAAAAATTTAAGTGAGAAAGATATCAAAAAAGTAAACAGTAATATTCAACACAATATCTATTACCTACACATACCTCCCATATGACTACAGTGTCTCTGAAGGGAGAAAAAGGTGCAAATAAAGAGATTCATGGGATAACTGTGCCAATTTTTTGTTAAAATCATTGGAGATTTAAAAGTCTTTTCTTGCTTCATTAAATGAAACTTGGAAAATATATCGGATTTTACAGAATAATATATTTTATTTTCACAAACACTGTAGCCAACTATAAAAACATTTGCATTCAATTCCGGCTTTGCAGATTCATTCATTTTAACTTCCACACAGTTAGAGGGATCAGCTTTCAGACTGTGCATCCAGAAGTTTTTATATGTCTTTGAAAAATTAATTCTTCTAACTAATCCCTTGATGGTAACCAACACCGATATTTTGTTCTAAAGTAATGTTCTAAATGAAATTTTGTAGAAATGTATTTTGGCTAATCTCTAAGCACTTTGGTTCACTGACAAGCCACTTAGCTTCTGTGAATTTTGCCACAGTGATAATGCACATGACTGACACCAAGTGGTCTTCTCGGCTTCTTTTGACCACTGCATTTGTTGTAGTCATGTCCGTTCAAACATCCATAGCAAAAGTTCAGTTTCTATATTTTTGCTTATGAAATTCCTCTTGGATGTCCTGTATGGGTGTATAGTTTTATACTAATCTTTGTTTCTCATGGAATTCTGAAATCCAGTAACTGATATTGGAGAACTGATCTATTTACTTTGATTATTTATATAAGCAATACAAGATAAGATGAGACTTAATTTTGCCTTTTAAAGCACTTGCTGGATATATTTACAATGAATAAACTTTCCTAAAAGATATTTTTTATCTTTTTCAATGAAGAAAACCTCACTTTCATTTGAAAAGGGAGCAGGAAGAAAAAAATCTGTTCTCCTTACCCGATTTTTTCCAGATTTTTTTAAATAATTGAGAATCTCCACTCCTCCCTACTCCAATTAGAATAAACTGTTTAAAATTTTGAAAAAGGCAGTATAGATAACTTTCACTGAACAAAACTAAACATATAATGGAAAATTGAGAAAACCTGATTTTTTTTTAAGAAGTAATTACTTTTTGTGTCAACTCTATCACATTTCTCAACAAAAACCTCAGAAGTATCCTGTATCCTTAAATATTCAATTTTAAACACAGAATATAGTATGACTATAATAAAATACAATACCAGAATGTCAGTTATTCAGTTAGAACAGGTCTGCGTTCTAGGTAAAATAGATCAATAAAACCATAGTTCATCTCTCTGTCAATGCAGTACTGTAGTTGTCCGTACAATTATGTTTGCACCTCGGGCTCTCTCTACCACATTAAAATCTTGCTAACTGGAAACCTTAGAGATTACCTTTTTCTCGTTTCCCTACCTTTCAGAGAGGTCTTGGCAGAAATTCCCTGTTTATGAAACACAGAGATTATGAAACACAGAGATTACGAGTTCGCCTTTCTGTTGTCCTGTTTAGTGTGAAATCTAAGATCTGTCTTTTCAGGCAAACCTTCACTGTCTAAAAAATACATCATACATAATGATGGCCCCAACACATAGAGAGCACAAATAAGGCAGTAGAGACAAATCAGAACAATCACATAAAGACAGCAAGAAATGCAGAGTGCCAAGAAACAAGACATGAGATGGTTGGGGATCCAAAAAAGAAGAATCCAACAAGCTGAGCTGCTGTACGCTGGAGGCTCTGCCTCTCTTTAGTGTAAGAACTCTGAGGCCAGTGTAGAGGCGTTAACTTCCAGAAACAGATCATGGATACAGAAAAGGAGCCCAATGCAGCAAAAGACTAATGTCCTTATGTTGTACTTTTTACCTGTCTGGCAGCAAAACACACCATCACCGCTAAGAGTATCTGCACATGCATATTGTCCACAATGCTAAACAAAAAGCATTGAGGATTTTCCTTCTTGGTAACATCAAACCTAAAGTAGAACATGGACAAGCTTCACAAGATGAAACTCTTTTGCATTGGCCACCGCATGTAAAGATTACATTTACTGGAGGAAAAGAGCCAAGAAATACCAACATCAAAGAACAAACACTAGGACCTAAAAGATTGTAACAACTTCTGTGGGATGTTCCCTGAATAGCATATGTCACCATTTAAATAAAGCCTTAGAGAAGCCAAATTTCATATCATAAACGGTCTCATAAAATCTAGTGCAGTAACTGTGTAAAATGAAAATATTATAATAGCTTATGTAAATTACAACATTTTATGCAAACTATTTACATGGGATTGTTAAAGAATTAATAGTGAGGCTTCTTTATTAAACACTCATTTTAAAAAACTGGTAATGCTCAGAAAAGAAATACACTTTCCCACATAATGGTAAAAGTATATTCACTGAAAATTTTCAAATCAGAATAACACTTTACAGTAACTCAAATAAACAAACAAGGACAGCTATGACAAATATTTTAAATTGATGTAGCTATTTTTCCTCACTAGAATTTCACAGAATCCTACCAGCTCACCAGATGTGGAAATCTGAGATTTCTGCATAAAACAGGGACCATAAGTATTTAATATATCTTCTAAGCAAGTAACTATAACATGCGTACAGACAGTCTTTCTACATTTTATCCACGTACTTATTTTATCAAACAGCCGTTCAGAAAGGATTTAAATAATAAGATATATCTTCTTATTATTTCTATAGATAATATATAGAATAATTTTAAATATATTATATTTATAATATATTACAGAAAGCATTCATATAATAAATAGCCCATTTGAACTAATTGACATTGGACTTCAGGATATATTTAGATGTAACAATGATATAATAGTAATTCTAAGGAAAGCTGTTTTTTCTGATACCAAAGTCTCTGCTTTTCTGCAGTTGTTTTGGGTTTTAGCACTGCTCATTCATTTCAGAACTGTCATTTTCTATAGTAATGGTATAGTAGTTGTACTTGTTCTACATAAAAATGGCAAGCCATTCTAATTTGCTCATTCTTGTAATTTCAAATGTAGTTAACACAACTGAAGTCACAGGCATGGGCACTGAGAAAGAAACGGCATTCTTGTGCTTTGGATAAGCCAAAATTGAGTTTTATGAATGTCAACCTAAAAGCACAAACCAGTGTGTTCTACAAATAATCTCAGAACCAAAACCACCAGGATAAAAAAGCACAACCATGAGCAAGTAAAGCTTTCTGAGAAATATCTTCTAAATGTACTTTTACCCTTGTCTGTGTATGGATGCACTGTCTCTTATGACTAAAGAAGATTTCTTTCTCTCAATAGCAAAAGAACATGGTCAGCAAATGGAGCTACATACAATGTAATTTCCTCCTCTACTACAGAATCCCAACCAAAAAAAAA
>VZTO01006419.1:2300-77840 GCA_013400615.1 Syrrhaptes paradoxus
TCTCCCTGCCTATACAAGCACTATTAAACCACCCTTCAGACTCGGTCACTTTTTAGAGGACTTTATGATACTTTTTCAAATTCAGCAGAAGGCAAAAAAAAAAATTGAGGATGTCTACAGGGAATTGTCAAGAGTCAATTTTCTTTAAGTGTTGTTGCAAAAGTTAATCTTGTTCAGTTGAGAAAATACTTCCTGAAGGACTTTCATAAGTAGAAAAATACAAGGAAGGCTAATAATTTTGTAATGCTATGAAGTAATATAGTGTTTGGTGATGTTCTATAAATAGTTCATGTGTAGACACTAAATAATTTGTCATCTGTTTGATCCTTGGCTTTGTCTGTGATTTGATTATTGTTTTTTTTGTGATTCTTAGGTGCTGCAGTAGCTGGAATTTACAGAGTAGCAGGAAAGAATATGGCTCCCTTAGAAGCTCTTGTCTTTGGTGTTGGACAGACAGTACTGACATTAATTATCTCATTTTCAAGAATTCTTGCAACGCTTTGAGACTTATATAGAAGGGGAAAAAATCAGCTAGTTTAAGGAAATTTTTAATCTGAAGAAAAGCTTCCTGGAAGTGGATTCACCAGCTTACGAACTTGTATTCTACTCTCAGAGAAAGGAAGCTATGTGGAACCTGCACTACACATCTAGAGGTTCAGTCAAATGAAGAGCCTGTCCTCTAGTGTCTGAACTGTTGTACTGCTGCACTGCGCCTTACGTGCCTCAGTCATAGGCAAGGTGCAATCCATGTGTGCGAAGCTGAGATAAAGCACCTTGAATAGCTGCCAGTCAGGTTAATGCTTGGTAATGGGATCATTGTTCTTAGTGTTGTAATAAAATAAAGGGATGCTCCTGCTCTACGTGCCAAATTTGGGACTTGAATTCTTAACTGTTGGTTGGGTAAGCTTTGAAATGGTAATTGTAGAACCTACACTCTACCTGAATTCAGATAAAATAGCAAAATAACTGACTTTTGTATTAGCAGAATTGCTTTGAATGCTGAATATTCTCATTCAGCATCCAAAACAACTGGTCGGTCTGTTTTGAAGTGTAAATGAATATTGATGGGGTTTAAGAATCACAGCTTTAACAACCCTGATGTCATTGGCACTGTGTGGTGGCAGCTCAGTGCATCATTTCTTCACGGTGTTAGCTTGTCAGAAATCGGTAGTTTAAGGAGACTATATGAGGGTTACTAAGTCCAATCTGTTGTGTATGCACAAATGAATCTTGAATTGATGCTTTCCTTGAAATTATTTTGTCTTAGATGTACAGATGGTTACCAGCCCTCCTGAAAACCTTGGAAAGGCTACTTCTTGCAAATAAGCTCCCTATATTTATTTGAGCACTGATAGGACTCTCAACCCTACATGTATTCTTTAAAGAACACACAAATATAACAGACTTTAAGAGAATACTCCTATAAGGAAAATGGAAAAGGATAAAAAAATTATATACTGGTTTTCTACTGAACAAAAATGTTGAGTTTAATGAAATAATTACTGTACTCCAAAAGTTTGCAAGTGGGGCAGTGTTAATGTATTTACTACCTTGTTTCTGAACACTTTGTATCTTTGGGAAGTTTAAGATGCCTAGAACTTTCAAACACTTAGCTTTCTATAGGGTTTGTGATTTTCTAGTTTAGAAGGGACAGTAGGGTTGTGCATGCGAAATGTCTTAAATGTGAATGTTTTGGAGGGAACAGAAATTTTAAGTCTAATTATTAATTATTTATTAAATGCAAAATTTAAAGGGCACAAAGTTCTGTGTGAGAAATGAAGAGTCTTTTACATCTTTCCTCAACTGAATGCTTTCCAGCAGTCAGCTTTTAATGCCGACAGGAGTAAATTTCTCAAAGGTTTTGCTGTTCAGATGTCAAAAATGCTTTCAGGACTGTTGAAACCACTGGCACCTACTGCACAGATAAAATAATGTGTTTAAAATATAACTTACAATCTATCTGTATTGCTTAGTGTTTCAAAACATTACAGTGAATTAACCTGTCTGCCTTTATTTTACTCCACAAACTGTGGGGTTTTTTAAGTGCTAAGAATGCTAATATTATTTTTTTGCTTTAAAAGTATTTAAGTCTTGTTTGGAAAATGTATGAAGTTATAGGCTTTGCAGGGAACAAGGTAAAATGCAAGTTTATAAACCTTTTCAGTGTTACATTTTTGGCTTTCAATTGCTTTAAAATGTAGCTGAATAGATGTATTCTCATTATTGTGAATGTCTTCAAAAACTTATTTATTTTTCATGGTTTGCGTTTTTTGTCTTGTGGTTTTTAGCTTTTTGCTGATACTTTCTGGTATAACAATCATTGCACTTTAGCAGACAATGAAATTACATCTGTAAAAGGCAATTTAAACTTCTCCCCTTTCTCTTAAAATAATGAGAAAACTGGTTTCAGGTATTTAAGTAAAATTGAATAATAAAATAATTGAAGATATTTCTCCTAATGTGCCTTGTTACATGTATTTCTAGGGGAGAGGATTTAAAAAAAAATACCGTATCTTAATTCTTGTTCTGTCTTTATTATTTCTAATTAATTGGGTTATTTGATATAATGTCTTACTCAGTGGACATTAAAACATTTCTGTTTGACAACTTGGAAATGCTTGTCTAGGTCAAACCCAACAGTTTCATGAAGCACTGTATTCAGTAATTCAGATTGTCTCATGACTTTACCTCACACTTAAACCTCTTCCCAGTTCCCAAATTTCCTTGAGCATCTTGATTCTTATTTATTTTATGAGGCTGCTGCCGATCAATGGCTACTGTCTTTCATGAAATTAAACTGTTAACAGGCGACTGCTAACTAATGAAATGCATATACAAAATTTTAATTGATGAACTTCATTCTTTGTTTTAATTGCAGTGCCAATGAAATTGTTGCCATGGTAACTTTGCTCCTTTGACAAGAAAGCATCTTTCCAGAGCTAGAGTTACGTTCCTCCAAATAATTCTTATTGCATAGATCATTGTAATCCCTTTGAAAACATTGTTAGGTGCTTTGTTGTCTCTGTTTTATATGGCATTATTGCCTGGCAGCAATGAATAGGCAGATAATATAATGCCTGAGTGGCTTAAAAGAGACAAAGTTATGTATCTGATAGAAAATTGTTTTTAACTATTGATTGTGACTAGTTTGTCCATGAAGTATTCTTTGATCGTAGCATGAACTTATTGCATAATAACTCCAGCAGCAAAAGGAACTGTGAGTAAGTGGCCTTATGTCTGTGAAACTTCAAAGTTTCATTCCGCATCCTTGGGAACAGCATTGTTATAAACATGAGGTGCTCTTGTCAAAGTGCAGCATATGCAAATATATATGTGTTGTGTATATATATGCATGAGTGATGTTTTTGGGTGTCTTCTATACCTTACAGTAACAATTGAAATAATTTCTCTAAGAAAAAGAGAATTACTCCAGATAACATTTTTTTTCCCTCTTGCTGTTAGGCCACAAAGATATTTTGTGTGTGAATGGCACTGATGGTACTCTGTTCCTTTAGGACAATACAGTGTTGTGCGGATGTCCACACAGGATCTTTTAGCGCTCTCTTCAAATAGCTCTGCCTGTCTCTGCATTGTTTCACTTGGCACATTCTGTGCATTGTTAATGATTAATTTCTAGTAAAGAACAAATAATACATCAGCGCAAACTAATTTTTCTAGGTGGGGGGGAATACTGAATATACCATCTAATGTGAAGAAGCTTCTGCTGCTTTGTTAGAAGCTGCTGTTGTTAAAGAGTTAAACATTCCACACACTTCCGATTTATCAGTGTGATAAAAAAATGTTTTGACTCAAAAATCCCAGCTATGTTTTAGGAGAAAATTCTTCCAAGTAATTACCTTATTTAGGTGTAACAAAGTGTGGATGAATCAGTTAGGACCAAAAAAAAAAAAGTATGTGGCTCTAATAAGGCTTAGAAAAACAACTGTGAGCATGAGAATCTTTTCAGTTACTCTTCTGTTTCTGGAAATATATTTTTTCATCATACGTTTATTTCAGTCAAGGAGGTAAAGTGTGGAGATTGGTTGTTACAGTGACAACCGAAACCTAATTCCAAGGCAAACAAGATAAAATTAAATTCTGAATTTTGTTCATAAGCTATAATGGAGTGCTACATATATATAAGTGCTCAAATGTAACTGAGTGTTACAAGATTTTAACATGCAAGTACATCAGCATGTTGATTGAATACTTTTTGAATTATTTCCTTTTTTTTTTTGACCTCTAGTTTGTGTGCAGGTCAAGGTGAAAAGACCTTGAAAGAAAAGGTCTTCTGTTGCTTCAGAAGGAATAAGTGGTCTTTGTGTACAGGTGAATTTAACGCAGCTGAAAACCCAGTATTGGGTTAAAAGTCAACCTTTTGGTCACGCTTTGGTCATACCACCACAACCTTTAAGATCAGTGGGAAAAGTAGTCTGTACTGGGTTACAGCAATGAAATCTCTAGCTGGGCTGCAGTAGTTTGTGTACTTAACTGCTCATCTTTTTGTGAAAATGGAGTTCTCATAGAATATAGACTTTAACCTGAGTACAGACCATTTGATACCTTTTAAGTGAGAAAGATTGTGAGCATGCTGTTTCCCATGCTTGTGCCTAGATTTATACTTGAAATCAATTTCTGCATTAAGTTTTTAAATGTGATCACAAAGATATCTCAAAGTCTGCAAAGATACATTACTGCTTAGGGTATTCTCTCAGTGTAGAAGATGTAAAAACAATTATACTCTAAAGTAATGATGTAAAGAAGGACTTTCTTTCAGGAACACACATTTTTTTCCACTTCTGATTGTTCATATTGTAGTTACTGAATGCTTTAAGAAGTTGCTGAGTGAATGCTACTAAGATTTGTCAGCTGTTAAAGGGAATGGATAGTATGTCCTTTCGTGCTGCTTGTGTGAATTAAAAAAAAGCAAACAAACAGTTGTAAGGCAAAATAAATACTGAAGATATTTCCAATAAAATAAATAGTGATTGATATAAATGGCATTCCTTTTGATCTGAGATCTAGCTTTTTAAGTTTAATACAAGTATTTTATATCACCATTGTAAGTCTGTTTCTGGATTATATGTCAGTATAAGGTATTTTGATGAGGCCATCAGAGCTAAAAATCTAAAACCTTTTCAAATTACTTGGCTGAAGGTTTTTACTTGTTTGAAATGCTTAACTTTTATACAGATAATGAAGTTTTGAAGGTCCTTAATATTTTGGGGTTTTAGAGGATAATTGGGTATCTATGTAGCTAAACTTTTGACTGTGGCAATGCATGAATAGCACATAATTCTTCAGAAATGCTTACAGAAACCTCTAAAGATAGATACCTGTTTTACAGTTAGAAAAAGGCTACAGTATTTGACATCTGTATTAATGACTGTAACAGTTGTACTGTAAGCTTTACAAATAGAGTCAGTATTATAATCATTTGGGTTTGGCTGAGCAAATAAGGGGGAGAGGAAAAAGGGAAGTTGAAAATTTTTAAAAATGAAAAAGGCAGAAAGTATCCGTTAGTCCACTGACAAAATTGTGCCCTCTCCAATGGTGTTTTTTCATCGAGCATGACTTATGCTGCATTGTGTACCATCTAGTGTTTAATATCTCTCCACCAAGTATCTTGTGGATAGAACACATTCTACAAATTTGTATTAGAAATAAATGTTCATGTTTTCACTTGATGAAGCTACCTAAGCTAAAGGATTGTGACTTAGGCATTGTTATGAGGTTCAAAGGTACAAAAGCAGTGATGGAGAAGAATGATTTAATGTGTAGTCGATTTATGTTTTGTACAGGACTGTATTACACTGCAAAAAAAAGTGTTCACTTTGAGTTGTGGATGTACTGCATGTTCATGTAACAGTTTAGCTCCAATTAAAAAAGAAAAAAAGATAGGACTTTAATGGGTGACATTTAAGCTGTAAATACTGTATACTACTATCTTTCTTTTTTTAAGCAACTTTTTTCCATGTTTGTGTACAGTTCTCTATGCACATATTAAAAAAAATCCACAGCATTTTGAGAAACTTTTGTAGTTCTGCATTTTAATTGTAATATCGGTCTAAATACATCCATTTGGCTCTTTGTTTAGTTCAAAGTTTTCACTGTACGCTTTCAAGTTCTTTGAAAAGCAGCAATAGCAGTTGGAAAATTATTTAAAGTAAAACTTTTTACTGCACAATTTCTACTTGCACGCTTTAGAATGGAGGCACAGTGGAACACTTGGCCACTTGTATGGTTTCAAGAGCCTTTAAGTAGTTTTTATCTTTTTTTGTGATAGGAAATGTTTTGTAGTTTATACACAGAATTTACAAGTCAAACACAATTTCTTATGCTCATTTATTTGGTTAAAAGTTTCTGTTAAAATATTTTCATAAACTTCCCATAGCTTATTGCATGTGTTTAGAAATAAGCAATCATAAAGCTGTATGTCCACTTCTGTATGAAATACTCTGATAACAAAAGTTTTACATTTTGTGAACCTGATCAAAATGTACACATAAAATAAAGCTAAAATCAATAATTAAATGATGCAATTTCTTCTAGAAAGTAGTGATGTGTTTCTGCAGGTGTCTTATTTCTGTTTTATAGATAGGAAAAAAACAAACCCTCAGAGACCTATGTTGGTACAAAACTAAAGTGTGTTGTGGGTGACACTTTCATTTCCCCTTTTTTTTCCACACAATTTTATTACCTATGGCCTTTGTTTCTGATAGTTAGATTCTAGTATGTCGCAAGAAAAAAAAAAAAAACCTGAGCAAATGAAAGATGGAAATGGCTAGTTACAACAGAAACTGAGGCACCCGCTTTTGTGGCTATAATCAAGATTTGTTTATGCAACTGGGTATGCATAGTTTAGAAAACAAATTGGTTGCAGAAATGAAAACCAGATTGATTTAGTTCATCATCAGATTAAGCAAGCTCACAATGGAATGCTGTTTGGGCAAAAATATGCTTAGTCAACATGATGTAAATGTTTCTTATCTAGTTTTTTTTGTTGTTATTGTTGACCTGCTGAGGTAGCTAGATGCTATTTATTACTGCTTTTGTCAGATGTGCTTCGTTTTTAAGGAAGTCTGATTCACCATGAGTGTGTTCATGAGTGTGTTAGTTGTTACCTCTCGGAGATGCCTTTTTGACCAAGTATAATGCAAGCTTTGTATGGCTTATTTTAAATAAAAGGTACAGTTTTATTTGCTTTAGATTTTATTAAATCAGGCTGAGAACATTCATCAGTAAAACTATCTCTTCCAATACAGACTGAAAGTACTGCTTTTAGAGGTGGCATCACAATAGCTTACCTCTCATGAAGAGCTTAAGGGGCTTTAAAGAGTGTAAAAACAGGTTGCTATGTCTTGATGTAGTGTAGTGAGGTTTTTGTGTTGGGTATGTTTTGGGGGGTTTGTTTGTTTGATTTGTTAATTTGTAAGTTAAAGTTGCTTTCTAGATGAGCTTTTATTGTAAGGGGTGGAGGCACAAGAAGGGAAGTGGATCTGGAGGAAAAGATTCAAAATACCTGAGTCCTGTGGTTTCAAACTCTGGAGGAACTTGTGTAAAGTATAATGCAATATTGTGCAAAAGTGTAAGCTTTCAGAGTAACTGCCAGGAGCAAGTATAGCTACTTTAATTTTGTAGCCTGCGATGGCTGACTGCCTCTGCAAAACAGCTGGGCACCTTTGGGATCCGCCTCTGACCACAGCAGGGATGCCTCACTGCCGAAGTGCTTCCTGGCTGCCTGCTGTGTACCGCTGCAGGAACATCTGTGAAAAACTGAGCTGTGTCTGCGTCAGGAACGGGGGGGACAGCAGGAGCCCAAAGTGTAAGAGCTGCTCCAAAGTAGGCCATCCCCACTCCCAAACTGGAGCCCTCTCTCTGGGAAGAATGATGACTAAATGCCATTCCTAGTATTCTAGAACGGCTCATTCAGAACTAGTTTGGGCACTTGTTTTCCTTCTTGAAAAATGAGATGTTTATTTTTAAGACATATTTTCTCCTGAGGAACAGACTTTCTTGCTTTCTGAGAAGCTCAGTTTCAGGGAATGGTGTTAAGCCATCGCATCTTAAATTGCTTCATAGAGAGTTTTTTAAATCAGGTTAACTTTCTGACCCACAGGAATCAAAATAGTTTCATCTTTTCAATACCAAAACTAATTAGCCTGGTGAGGTGGATGTTACCAGTATAAAACCCTGCATTAATATGTTTTCTATGTTATAAAATATGTAACACATCTACATATATGTATGTAGATATAAATAGAGATGTATAATGCAAAATTTTATATGTATGTCCAAATTTAGTTGAACTTTGCACACTGGTTATACTTGTGTAAATAATGGAGGTTTTTACCCTTTCTTTTAAAAGTAGTACCTGTTATTTATCTTTCTCAGGTGTTTATAGTAAGCTTGGGCACAGAAGTATAGTGTAGGTGGAGCTTGTTCAACTGTAAGATAGGACACGTTTAATTTATTCAGAGAGCACGAAGATGTGATTTTTATTTCAAATATGTTCCTTTTGTCCAAATTAATTATGGCATGTGTCAGTCCAACTGTGTTGATAGAACAAGAATGATTTCTGACATTCTAGGCGTGATAGATATTGCCAGTAGCAGGTGGGGTTTTTTTAATTGTTAAAAGCTGAATGAAAATATTGTAGTAGAATAGCAGCTTAAAACTTTATCAGTAGAAGGGGAGCCAGAATAATCAGTTGTCTGAGCATATATCTTCAACAGAGCTATCCCAAAACCAGGTCCCTTTGCACAGCTCCTATCAGCTGAGCAGTACCTTTGCACAGTGGTTGCATTTTACTTTAGAGCTGTCTAAACTGTCCTTGGTGCTATTAAAAAAAATGTTCCAATAAAAAAGAATGTTTCTAATTTGTTCTTTTTTCAGTGCTGTAGCAGTTGTAGCTAATGCATGCCTTTCTATTTCAAAAGCTTACTGCGTGTAGCTTCTGCTTTTTAGTACAATTCCTAGTACCTTCCCTCAACTTAGATAGGGTGGAGAAACAGATCAAGGGGTGGGGTGGCCAAGGGTGCACTGATGGCAAGGATCTTTGTAGTGTGTGGAACGGAGGGGGCAAGGAAAGGTGTATGTCTCGGGACTGGGGAAAAAAGATACTGCAGTAACAAGAAGGTAGATGGCACGAGCTTCATCTGAAAAGATAGTTTTCAACACTCTTGTCCTGTCTGTAGGAGAGCTGTATTATTTTGAACATAAAAATGTAGATATCCACATCAAAGATCATGCCTCAAGCTTACCATTTTGAATGATGGCAGTGGTGTACAGGGAGGAAAGAAAGTAGTGAGATACGAGAGAAAAGAAGAATATATTCTGCTAGAAGAGTTAAAGACAGATTCTAGGGAATCTTTATACTTCACCCAGCACTCTCCAAGTCAGGTCCTGCAGGAAGGTACACAGCCAGGACTGTTGCCCTCACGTAGGAGGAATGCTTCTTTTCTCACAGAGTTCTTATTCTGTGTTTTTCAGTTCAGAAACCTCCTGCCTCTGTTGAGTAATGCCAAAATAATTTATTTAAATACTGTTCATGTTCAAATAATACTTAACTTACAGTTATCTAAATTCTTAGATTAGGGAATGCCAAATTAATCTTCCACAAATTCAAGAAAATATTTTTCTTGATTGTTTAAAAACAAGTAAATAAAAAGAGCCAACAAAGTATTAAGTACTTTACTGCACTGGATCATATGCTGTGAATTTATTCCTAATCCTGAAGGAATATATAATCCTTACATTAGAGGATTATTATTGTTGTAAAAGGATTGGCCGGTTTGTTTCTCTGGCACAGTAACTTGTCCGGTACTTACGTGAACCAGCTGCAAAGCCAAGTTCTGTCACTAGGTGGTGGCCTTGGTCTGTGGATGCTTTCTCTCCCTGCCTTCTCTCCCCTTTTCCTCCCACACTGTGCTTCTAGATAACGACCAAAGCAAGAATCCTGTGTTAGTGCTGCTTCTGAATATTATGTCTACAAAGGTAAAAAGTCTTTGCATTTAAAGGCTTAGGGTAGACTGAAACTATTCGTCCTTGTCTTTTTCCTCTCAATTTTATCTTTGCTTATGATGTCCAGTACTCAAGGCATGATTTATTATTTATGGCTGGTAGCATGCTTAATATTGTGCTATATAACATGAATACTTCTAAAAGTCAAAATATAATTACAGGAGCAGATGTGAAGATCCAGAGCTGGAACACTTAAATGTTAAATTACTCTTTACATGACTATCAGAAGAAATTGATTTTTTTGTTGTTGTTGTTTTTAAATTTAGAGTGGTAGTGTGTTGATTTGGGAAGCCAGGGCAAAAACTTTTGCCTGGTGACTGGTAGTAATGAAACAGTAAAAGTGGGAGTGGGTAGCAAACTGGGACAGAAGGGAATCTCTCCTGGAGACTTTCCTTCTATGTGACTTGCTACAGCAAGTTCTTTTGTACACTTTCTTTCTTTCCATGCAGTGCAGAATAGACCTGATCACCCATTGGCTTGTTATTGCATTCCGTCCTGGTAAAGAAACCCCTTTTCAGTGTTATCCTACTTTTCTGCCATTCTGTAGATAGCAATAGTGATTAGTTTGTGTTATGTTAAACAGAGTGCCCATTTCGTTGAGGGGGGAAAAACCCACCACCAACTCCAAAAAAACTCCTAAAAACCACAATGTATTGAGGGGGAGGGTGTGGTATTGCCATGTGGTTGTATTATCAGCCTTAAGCAACCAGATCAGTCAAACTTACATTAAGGTCTCAAAGTCAGCTACAAGGGAAACTTAGCAGTTCCCACTGGAAGTGGAGCTATTTTGCAGAACTTCATGTCCCATGGGAAAGATTCCAAATGGTCCTGTAGGGGATTTCAATTCCACTAGCTGTCACAGTGGCGAGGGAAAGTGCCTGAAATTCCTGGTATAAGCATTGAAAACCCTATACTTTCACTTGCCTGCCTAAACAGACTCATAATCACAGTGATTGCATATGCCCAGGGCTGAGCCACTCATTTTCATATTTAAGATTTATGACTTCAAGCCTAATCCCACCTCCCAGAAGACATCTTAAAAATAGGCATTTGAACCGTTTAGTTAGTGTGAACTGGACTTGATGATCAACATTTTTCTGCTCAATATTTTCCAGAATGAGTGATCCCTTCTTGGCAGATTGGTTCTAGATAGAGTGATTTGAGGATGCAGTGTTGTAGAATAGATTTTATTTCTATATACACTTAAAAAAAACCCCCAAAAAACTCAATCATACTTTGGAGCAGAAAGAGGAATGTTGGGTGACCAAATGCAGAAGGGGCTTTTTTTCAAACAGTTTTTTTCTCATGTGGAATCCCAGTCTCTACTGAAACTTTTTGCCGCTATCACAATAGAAATAACAGCACTTACATTGCCTTCTGTATCTGACAGTTTACATCTTGATTGAGAAGTGTGCTGTGGTATATAGTATTAACTATAGCAGAGGAGTTTGTTCATTATATTTTAATTTGGTTTATAAATGGCGTGTTATCCTGTAATGAATGGGGCGGGGAGCGGGGTGTGAAAGGAAGGACTTTAGCCTTTGGTGGTCCTTTGCATTTAAAATGAACTCCTTTTTGGATCAGTAAGATAGTTACTCCTTTTTGTATAGCTTTGTCAGCTTCTGAGTACAAGGTTCAAGTAGGTTAATAATATTAAAAACATGTCCGATTTCTGAATTTTAAAGGTGTGGATTGTTTGTGGTTTGTTTTGCATTTTTTGTTTTGTTTTTGTTTTTTTTTCAACCAGGATAAACAGTCTTTGGAGTGCTTCTGCTAAGTGAAGTCATCCATTTAATTATTTCAACAGGGTGAAATCTGTTAAATCTAAGCTATAAACATCTCTGAGATATCCTGTGGAAACATTTAGTTGAAAAAATAAATGGTGAGTCCCTGTTGTAAACTCTCAACAATGCCAATAACAGCAATATTCTGCTGCCCTTTATCATAGGTCTGAGGAGTTTTCTAGTAAGTTTGCAATGCAATAATTGAACATTCTTGCTTTTGCTGAGGGGCCTCTGAGTACGAACAATGTAACATGTGGATCATGTATTTGAGAGGTACTTTAAATAAACTGTAAGGGAGAGATTTATTACTCCATTAATTAAACAGAAAGAGTAAAGCAAGCATTTCTTAAATGCCAGAGATTGCATGATAGGCCATTGTTCCTGCTGTCAGTGTGCTAACTTAAAAGAGGTAGAAGATCCATTGAAAGTGTTCAAAGAGTTCCAGTTTTGAGCCTGAAACTTGTAGAGCTCTGAGTTTTGAAGAAAGAATGCCTTCATCTGAAAACAAACAAACAAAAGTCTAAGTATTCTGACCTATTGCAAAACAAGTCCCTACCTAAAGGTCAGACTGAGTTCTGGAAGCATCCTCTGACACCAAGATGAAAACCCAGTGCCCATCAGCACTGCAGTCAGTATGAAAAAATGCAGCTCTGACTAAGCAAGAGATTGGTGCCCTGACTTTGGATGTCTGTGTGAGAGAAGGGGATAATCTCCTTTAGTGAAGTCTCAGTGTTAGCTAAACAATGAACCCTATCCGACGGGAAAAATGTGCATATGGGGCTTTAAAGAGGAACTTTTATCAAACTGGAAATGTACTGTTACAAATCTTAAACTAAATGTCTGCAAAGTACAGCCTTGTATTAGACTTCTTCAGTCTTCTGCTGATCTTCTTCCAGGTGTTTGACACTGGTTTCCCTTGGTTCGTAAAGGTTCAACCTACTAATTTCACCCCGTACTTAAATATTAGGGACTTAAGACTGAACATCTAATAGGCTCCTGCCAAAATGAGCAGAAGCAGATGGTGCTGCACCTGTGTGAAAGTATTAGTGATTGTAACACTATCTGCCCAATTACTTCCTCTGAATAATAGATGGGTCATGACCAGGTTATATCAATTGATCTTCCCAGCTTCTCTTCTATAATTGTCAGGAAATTTCCCTTTCCAGGCTCAGTTTCACAAACATGGTGGAATTGCTTGGCTCATATGGTTATATGAAAATAAAGGCTGACAGCTCAAGAACATGAGAGCATGCACAATTTGGGGGGATGGGGTGGAGGGTCACAATTTATTGCTAGTCCATCATGAAAAACAGCCCTGTAAAAGGTGAAGTTGGTGTTAATTTTGAATCTCCCCAGGGTTTGCATGGGTCTCTGCTCTTGTATAAACAGCACGGGGAGTGACAGTGTGTCCTAAAAGACTGATCTAAGCTTTAGGTGTGGACAGCTTTAAGACTAGCTTGCTTCTCAATACTTTCAATTCACTAATAGGTGCCACTCTATTGCCTTCTTGTTCCCAGGTTCATAACATGGGTTTTGCAGCAGCATTCTTCTGAAAGGCTGTTACCTACCTTCTGATTCCCTCTGGCCTCCTGTAACTCACTCTTTACAGGTGAGTATGAGATTAAGTAAAAATATGGGATATATTTTTTTTCATCAGTGTAGCCAGCTGAGGTATTCTGGCAAAAATCCTCTACGTATGTCCTATCTCATACATATAGTCACTAGGATAATGCAAGCTGGAGTGAAGGAATAATTCCTGGTGTGTACCAGTCCTGCAACATGTACAATGCTATTTAGTTGCTCTTAGCAGGTTTTGAAGAGTTTCTAAATTTCAGCGGTCTACCAGGTCATATTTATGCTGTATGTTTGCTGGTACCTATTCTGAATATATAGCCTTTTTTTCAGCGAGGACAATTTTCTTTCAAATAGCTTTTAATTCCTGCTGGAGGTCTCTCCCTACTTCCCATTTTTTAAATTAAAATGACACTTTTTTAATGGTTTGATTTGTGTTCTGATATGACATTATAGCTGCTTTTGCATGTCCCTGCATCCCCTAGTTCCAGTAGAACTTTCCTCAAAATAAACAAAATTATTTGTCTTGAATTGCCTGGGATGGCTGACACTACAAATATGATGTTATGCATAAATGCTGTCAAATATTCCTCTTCTCCAAAATTTGCTTTTGGCTGCATCTTATTGACTGGATCCCTTAAATGGGCTGTGGAAAAGAGAACTTTTCCTTCATGAAGCTTGAGACAGCAATTAAGCAGCCTAAAAATAACTGTTAAAATCTATGAAAAGTATGAATTAAAAAACCCCACAATTATACTAGGGGCAAGCAAAATTATTGTTTGCTTCCTACCTGTGGGAATCTTTTTCCAGGTGCTCTAAGGACATGCAGTAGCTGTCTGACTGAATGCATTTGTGACTCCTTTTAGCTGTGTAAGAGAGATGTAACAACTGACTTATGCTAGACAATGGACATCAGTATGGATGTGGTCCTTGGTTTTTAGGAGCAAGGGGAATCACATGGGCTTACAATAGTAAAACTTTCTCTCCTGTTTGTTCCTTGGTGCTCTATGAAAAGCAATCTGCTAGGGAGCAGTAGGGAAATCACACTGAAGATGCGCAAGATTTTTTCAAAGATGTCTGCTTTACAAGGTATTGTTGTTCATTTGCTTTTCTGCTGTGAGAACTTTGTGTTACAGCTACAGTGGAGAAAGGGGGAAAGATGTGTTGGTGTAGTCTCATCTTTTATTCTGAGACCTGGGTTTATTTTAGAAAACAGCAATTCTAGCATAATAGCTTAAGTTAACAATATTCCTTACCTAGATGAGCACTATTACAGTTCTGGTTAGTGAATATACAGTGTTTTAAATTTACTTTTGATGAGATGCATATCCTAAAATCTCTGGTACATTTTTCCTAAGCCTAAACACACTTAAAAAAAAAAAGGAGGGGGGAAAAAAAAACCACCAACAGAAAACCCCAGACACTCATGCCACTTCAAAACTTTCCAGTGATCCAGGATGTATCTTGAAATTTATTGATTATTTCATCCTTTGTGGATGACTGTTCATATTACAAATGCCACCATAACAAACTATAAGTATAGTCTGCTACAGGCTTGGCAGTAGAAAAATTTTCTCCCTCAAGGGTTCATCATTTTGCCAGGGTTTGCGGTACCATGAGAGAAGGGCTGAAGGGGCAAGGAAGGAGAATATGAGGAAATACTGTTGCTCTTTTCTGTGGTATCTGTGATTTATGGGTAGAGAGAGTGTTCCCTGTCTCACTACTGAATAGTATTTGTAAACTTTTCAGGAGAATTACTGTTATTTTAAACATGCTCTGATTTATTTTCAGAGAAAAACTTTGGATAGATGTTTCATGCCATTGACTTCTCTAAGTAAGAGCTCCACATTTTGCTGAAGAAGCAGTAGAAACAAACCACACAGCAGTAAACACATTTCACTCATAATTCTTTGTTGCTGCACACTGCATTGATCCAAGGGGGTCTATTTAGTTTTAAATCATTACTCTTGTGATAGCAGTTCAGGCTCTGATGAAGGATAAAACATACCATGTGCAATGGCTCCATAAACAAATTGCACGTGGGCAGGTGCAACCTCAAACACTTGAAAAACCAGAGAGGTTCGCAAGGTAAGACGAGTAGTGCCTGGGTTCCTATGGGTGTTTTCCATAATACAAAATAAAGGTGAGAAAGTGATTAATTCTGAAGTAAGAGGGTTCACATAGACAGGTGGGAATGGTTAACCTAGATCGCGTGTAGACAAGTGTTGTTAAAACTGGCCTCTAAAATTAATGTACTAGAGGTCAGCATGTGGAAGGCTTAATTGATGGGTCCTGTACGGTGCTGACAGAAATATCTAAAGACCCAGATGACTTCCAAACAGTGTTTGATCACATTAATTATTGGCTAAAGCTGTGATGACAAAGTCCTGAAACTTTTCACCTTTCCCCCCACCTCCATGATCACAATATTTAAAGAACCCAGTGGAAGTGAAGTAGTTGTTGAGCATCCTACCTCCCTGTGCCTGCAGCGTGGTGGCATGCTGCACACCCCTGCTCCCCTTCGCCTATGTGAAGCAGCATCTTCTGTTCCTCCAGAAGTGACTTCTGTCAACAGTAGTATGCTGTGTCGATATCTGGAGAGAAAAAAGCTCAATGCATCCATTAGGTTATGTTTTCTCTCAGACAAATGAGCAACTGGTGAGAGGAAATGTCCTGTGGAAAAAGTTGCTGAGTGATGTAGGATGGTGAAAGGAAGCAAATGAGCACTTGATGGTTTAGAGAGAGAGCGAGAAAGATGTTACAGGTCAGTCCTGGCAGTGAGAAACAAGGTATGTCAAGCTAATTATCTGGAAAAAAAAAGGCATGTTTTAATTTCCTGAACAATTAGGATAAATAGAAAAGTCTTCTGCTTTCTTTGAAAACATTTTTTTTAAAACACATCATGTTAGGAAAAGAATTAAGGCTCTGCAATAACAGAAATGGGAAGTCTAATAATCAGCTAATTAAACTTGGACAATACATACAGCCCTCATAAATAAGATTACTGCCTGCTTCTCTTCTGGTTGACACTGAATGAAATCAAACCTTTTGCAAAACATGTTTTGAAAGAAGGCTAATTCACTTCCATACAGTGGCCACTTATTTTCTTAGAAAAAAAAATTACTGTTATAATAACACCAAGCACCAGGGTGTTGATCTTGTAAGCTGGAAAGGGAAGCGTGAAACTTCAATAGAGAATTTAGAGTGACAATGATCCTTGGGGAGAGGAGGTCTCCGGTTGGTACAAATAATCAGAGCTTCATTATTCAGCTTAATTTTGTAGGTGGCTTTCCAGAAGCTGTAGGTTGCCCCTGGGCAGCCGGGATGCCTTATCAAATTGTTTCACAAATTGTGTAAATGGAGAAATCTTTAGCTGCGTGTTGAGGGTATGTGGGAGGGAAGCATCACTTCCATAGATGATTGAAAGGCTCACTCCACTTTTTGTTCTCAAACCCCACAGCATCCTCGTGGCAAACCCATTATTACTTGCCTGGAAGTAAATCGTAAGTGTAAGTGAGTATTTTTAACTTGCTATAGTGAGATCAGCTTTCTGTTCTTGCAGGACTGTCGGCTCTGTCGCTGTAAAGCAAGTGGAAAGAAGAGAAATACATGTGGCTTTCTGTGTGGTATCAGGGCTTCCAACCCTGCTGGGAGGCCCCGCTACTGGGCCCTTTCACTCTTCTTAAATTAATTGGGTTAGGCTTCGCTGAATTGATTTCCCAGGATAGATTTTGTTTTTCACCTTTGAACAATAACAAAACTGGCACACTACCAGGAAAGGGCAGTGGCTGGGGAGTGTAGGAAGGAAAGAATCATATAGGAAATAATTGTGTAGGAGGTTTTCGAGTATGAGGAAGTAAAATCCAAGAGTTAAGTCTGTAACAGGTTTGTGATGAATACAGATGCTCAGCTAAAGGCAGTATCTGCATAGAAAACTGGTCTGTTTTTTGTTCATGGGCTTTGTATTCCCATTCTAATGTACTATTCTTGTTTTTCCCAAATGTATTAATTTTTGCTGGTGTGTCTGAACTGGAAAATTAAATCTGAGCAGCTCTGAATGCTGGGGAAAATTCAGGCTGCAAATCCAAAGCCAGAATTCATACTCACCTCCAGTGTATGTGATACTTGAAGGGACAGAATCTCCTGGAGACTGAAGCTTTGGTGGAAAAGCGTCTGACTGTTCAGGTGTTGTGGAGTGGGCACAGGATGGAGGAAAGGAGACCTGTGATTCCTGAACAGCTCAGGTACTCATGAGGACTGTTTTTTCTAGTAGTGGAAAAAAACAATGTCCGGAGTTCCCAAACCATGTAGTGCTCATAGCTGTCCGTTGGATGACTGCGGAAGTGAGTGACTGATACTACAGCTTTTCTAGATTTCTGTGGCTCTGCATTTCTTCAGAAGCACACAAATGAGGGGCAGAGGAGAAGGATAAAGCTTTGCTGGTATGTGTGTTACCAGTGAAGAAAAGGGCCGATTGGCTTAAATGCACTTACGAAAACAGAAGGTAAAATCAATGGCAACCTTTGAGTTTTTCTTCAGGAGACAGTTATCCAGGCAAATTGCACTTGTTAAATAGCTTTTTTAGCACTTTCTCTGACTAGGTTGACACTTTCTGTGTTCTTAATTAGAAGCTGCTGGAGTGCTTGAGGATAATTTTCAGTCCTTGCAAGATGAGAGTGACTAGTAGCTTGTTCATTTTTGTTTAATTTTTAAAATGTGGTGGTCTAAACAGCGCCATCTGAGGTCTGAGAGAGGTCGTCATGTAATTGGAGCTGGAACTAGAGCACTGCATAAACAGCAATACCGACAGCCAGGCAAAAAGATACCTTAAATGGTGCCAGCAATGGAAATTATTGTAGAGGACACATACCTGTATTTGAAAGTTGATGGTTTTCTGGCCGTGTGGTGTTACACCTTTGCACAGCAGATCCTTTTCTAGAAGTTTTCTTTGCAGCTGTTTTCTGCTGTGGATGTGTGCTTCGTATTCATCCATGCATAAATTCTGGATGCCTTTGAGAGGTAAGGAGGCAGTGCCTACCTTAGCCTTACTTAACAGCTCTGCTAATTCTTGGGGGTCCCTGTGAAAGACGCAGCCTAGATACAGATAGCTCAGCCATTGTCTTGGCAGTCTTCTCAGCACTTTCATTTTGGTATACTGCTTTCCCACCTGGAATGGAATAATTTGTGTGCTTTTTTTACATATGATTTTTTCAATATTTTTACAATTCAGTTAATCATCTCTGTCCTCAAGCCTTGGCTCGAAGGCCTATTTATCCTGTTGTCGAAGCAGTGTGTTGTGAGGTGCCCTGCGATATTCTGCCAGGGAGAAGTGATCTTTGATGATATCAAAGAATTTTTGCAAAACAACATCACAAGGATCTGTGGTGTTTGTACTGCTATTGGCAGGAACATCTGGAAGAAAGAAGCAAATGAGCTCTTGTGTGCTTCAGATCTGAAAGAGAAGCAGCAAACCTCAAGGTTGAAAGCAGGTGAGGTAGTAACCTTGATCTGATTCACACAGGTGCAAGGTACTTGCTTTCAGAATTTTGGGGCACTCCTGATCTTTCCTTTCTCACCTTTCAGAAGGACACTGAGTTATGCTTCTCCTGAGCAATCTCATGCTGCATCACACTTCATACGTGCGTGGCAGAATTCTGTCTGTCACTTTAGCCAGGGGTGCTTTGTTTGGTCCCCTCGTTCCTTCCCTGCATCTCCTGCAGCCTGGGGGACGTGGTCGGTCGGTCAGCATCAATAATTAATAATGAGTAGCAAACACTTGCTCCAGTTATTTCATGATCTGTTTGTTTGCACAGACTAGTCACTGAACAATGGCAAATAACAGAATAACTGCTTACACTCAATTTATGAGCAGCAATGAAGTGAATACTTCTCTATGAAAGTAGTACAATGCCTAAACGAAAAGGGTAAGAAAGGCAATTTAAAGAGATGGGTCTAATCTTCAGACCTGGTGGTTAATGCTGCGTTCAGATAAGTAATTATTTGTAATATACTATGGAAATACCAGTTTACCACCTCCTTATTGTGACATTTACTTTATTTTCAATACATTGTGGGTGCACGTGCATATTTAATTTTTTTAACATGTTAAAGATTCTTACAACTACTTTCTGCTGTCATTTACTTAGGGGTTTTGAGAGGGACTAAACCTACACTGTTCTGATTTTGTTTTCAGAAAATAGCCAGAAGTGACAAAACTTGCCAAATCTTTTCATTTCCATGCAAGCGCAGATGTCTAAGGGAGCGCTGCTTTGCAAGGACTTTTCCAACCTTTGTTTTCGACTCCTCTGGAATGTGACACATTGTTATCACAGTTGCCTTTCGAAGGCTTTAGTTGCAGGTTTATCATATACTCCAGGCTCATGAACTATTTCCCCGGGGACTACACTGCTTTCTTGATTTGCATGGCGTCTTGTGGCCAGCCAGCACCATTCAATTCCTGTCCTCTTGGCATCCTGCCTTAGAAAATTACCTTCTATTCTCCCTCAGTAGCTCCAAGTTGCTATTGAAAAAGTGTCTGCTGTTCAGGAAGACCCACAGGGGTGTCTGGCAAGAGAAAACAGCGTTTGAGTCTAGGAAGTTTCACTGATGCATATACACACACACACAGACAGTCATCTCGGAAAAAGCAGAGATATTTATGTTCCTGTCTTTGAAATGATAAAGAATACAGAAAAATTCCAAATATGTACAGTATGAAACAGGTGCAGAGGAGCCCAGCAGCACACAAAGGGCAACGCATAAAACCCCAGCTTCCAAAACACCGTCTGAATTTCTGCTTTGCAGAGTGCAAGTTCATAATTTATTTCCAACATATGACTGGGGAGATGCCAGGAGAGGTTTTTTTGTGCCTTTTAATTTTATTTTTTTAAGGAATTCAGTGTTGAGAGGAAGAAAATTTATGCCAATCATAATACTGTAGACATTAAGACATATGTAGGCTTCGCAAAATTCCTATAGAACAACATTTTTATTCTAATACGCACTTATTTATCTTCCTTGAGGGTACAAGTAAAGCTATGTTACATTTTGGGAACAGGAACTCTAAAAATCACATTCTGCTGATTGGAAAACCCCTTGTTTCCTTAACCCACTCAGAAAAAATGTCAGTTGTAATTTTTTTAATCCATGAAAATTTTCATAATGGCATGGAAAAACATTTCTTTCGTCTCTGCGTTCATTACGTTGTCATTCCAAACTTTTAACTCCCTATTCCCAATTCAGAAAATGGAACAATAAGTTGAGGCTTTGAGCAACCTGGTCTAGTGGAGGGTGTCCCTGCCCATGGCCGGGGGGTTGGAACTCAATGATCTTTAAGGTCCTTTCCAACCCAAACCATTCTGTAAAGTTTCTATGATTTATTTTGTAGCAGTTCCTTGCAAATCTTATATTCCCAATTTAGCAAGATGGGTAAATGTGTATTCAAATGCACACATGTTGTTTTCAATGAGTTAAAGGTGAGCTACATAGATAAATTCCTTGCTGATACATGTCTAGAGTGTCCCGCAGCATAGAAACAAGGTGTTTCCTGCAGGACTATGTCTCATCTGTAGGGTGTCAAAGGCATGTGGCTCCTGATGCCGGAGCTGGGAATGCCCGACCTGCCTTCAGCTGCAAATGTGCATCTCCCCTGAGGTGTGGTGCAGCCTCATCAAGGAGTGTTGCACTGCCGCTAAGTGTATATTGCTTTTTTAGAGGAGGGGGAAAAAAAAGTTTTAAAAAAATTATTTATTTTAAAATGTTTTCTAGAATGTTTAAAAACCCAGCTAAGGAACAGTGCCCTAGGAAACATTGGCTCGCTACCCAAGCATTTTTTCACTCATGTTTCAGTTTCAAAAATAGCTCTTGTTTTTAAGGCTAATCTCAAGACAATAACAAAGTAAAGATGATGATGATAAGAAAAAAAACTCCACCTCCCTCAGAGATTAGGTAGAAGTTCATACCCTGATCCTTCCTTTGAATGTAGCCTTTCTCCATCATAGCTTCTAAGGAAATTTGAATGTTATTAGTGATTTAGGGGGGGGAAAAAAAAAGCAAACAAACCTCATCTTTGCGGAGCACCAAGCAGGAGATTTTTCTCTTACTGTTTTAACACTGGAGAAATCCCAAACTGTAAATTTTGTTCTCTTCAGGTATTTATCTTCAGCACTGACAAAGCTGATACCAAGAGCTAGAGGCTTATGTCCCCAAGTGTGTGCTTTTGCAATCCTCTCAATCTCAGCAAATTTTAGGTCTGAATGCCTTCTTAATAGTGGTAGGCTGGTTTTGGGGTGGGAAAGACGTTAAAACTACAAAATCTTTCCCCAATTTCAGTCTTAAGAGGGCATCCTGCTGTTGCTCCATGTCAAGCTGCGTCTGGGGATGCCTAGTAACTCTATTCTTCGTATGATTCCCTGGTCTTTGCCTTAGACACTAAAATCCAGTGATGTATACCTATGGTCTGGCATGGTTTTACACTCCTGTGCTGATTTTTATGTTAATCCTTTGATTTGGTTTAACCACGTAGGCTTACATTGATTATACAATAAGCTCTTCAGGTAGGAATGCGGAATCTAATTACATTCACCTATCATCGCTTTAGTACTTAGTAATGTTTGTTCTGACAAGTGCTCAGAACTTGCTATTGAAACAAAGCAGTTGTGCTTTCTTATTAAAAATACAACTATTAAAATGTCAGTAATTCCTTTTCCCTCTCAGGAAAGGTTTAATGGATGTGATTTGAAGTTTGTTGTTTTTTTAATCTCTTATGACATTTTTATGTGTGTGTTGAATAGAAAGCTGTAAACAGAAGAACTTGCATATAATGTTGCTGAAAACCTTTGGTAAAAAAAAATTCTATTTAAAAAAAGAAACTCTTTATTATTTGAAAATGAAACAATTTTTCTTTCCAAAAGCTTTTTTTTGCAGCTAAAAACCTTCTAGAAGATAGCATATAAATATTTACAATGCTGCTTGAATTTAGGTAGTTTTAACAATTGGGAGCTCAATCAGCCCTAATTATTACTACAGTCACTGATTTTTGGAGGGCAGGCATACTCAGTGAAGAGAGTATTTGAAACATGCTGCAATTTCTTCCCAGAACAAACTTTTGCTTATCTGGTAACGTTACAAATTTTTAAAAAAATATAAAATACTGCTGAATTAAACTGGTAATCTGAACTCTAAAAAGTTCTGAAATCTGGGAGGTTCATTGCTAAGTGGGCTAGAAAATCTACTTGAAATCAGTCACCTGGATTACACTGGGTGACTGCTGATGGTCATTTAAAAAATAGAAAAATAAGAGAAGAAATCGCCCAGCTGAACTAATACTGGCTCTGTGTACAATCTCTCTTCATTCCTGACTAGTTAGATGATGTTTCTTTGCTGGAGCAATTATGCATTCATCTCCCCAGGGGCCCATGTCCGCATGTAAGTGTTAACACACATTCCTCTCTAAAAGATTTTGGGCATGTCCAGCTGAGGTCATGGTAATTAGAGATAGAAAAGACCCTTTGGATCACCATGTCTTTCCCCCTGCCAATGCAATTCTGTTTCTTTTGGAGGTCTATTTACAATGGATTTAACCAAAGCTTGGGAAAAGTGACTCAAGATGAGGCAAATGCTCTTCGTTAGGGAGACTGTTCCACGTCCAATAGACCATAAGAATAGGGTTTGTTTCATGATGTTTTCTTATATTTTATTTTGCTGCAATTATTTTTTCATCTGATAGGCACCAGAGAATCCTCAGAAACAATTCAATTTGGAGCTTGTCTGTCATTAGCAACTTCCTACTTCATCGTGTTGTGTATTAGCTCATTCCCTGAGTAGACATTTGGTTCAGAGCTCAGCACATGACGTGGACTTTCTTAGCTTTTTATGACTCTGTTGTTGAGCCACTTTTTTTCCTGGAAACTCTTTAAGATCTGCTGGGCTTAACGTCAAGTTTGCTACGTGTGAACAGCATGTCAAACAGAGTCAGACCTGCAAGTCAAGATCTTGGTTTGAGGGAGGTTTGTGTTGGGGAAGAAATGTTTTTTTTTTTCCTGAGTTCTTCTGCTAATTCTTGTTCATAATACTGTCCCAGTTACACTATGATTACTGGTCAACACTACCTCTCCCCAACACCTCTTTCAACTAGATTTAAAAGATTGATTGTGAGCTCACTTAGTTGGTCTTACATCATTGTAATTCTGTATGGCAAAACCATAACTCTGTTGAAGGCAATAACAGTTTTTACCCATTTTCCTTGGAGTTAACTGGTACAAGTCAGATGTCAACATTTCCATTTCACCACGTCCTCTCTCATAAGTGCTAATGTATCTACTTACCAAGAGAGGTTTTTTTTTTCCCTGCCTTTTTCACTGGGTACGCGATGATGACGGGAAAGCTTCATGTTCCATCATCTTTAAATAAACACTTTTGTATTTAAAAAAGAAAAAGAAAAGATGTAATTGTTTTCAGAAGCTTGATGAGAAGGAGGCTGTTTCCTAGTTGTAAGTGGTGTTTAAGATATGAACAGAAAGAATTGGGAGATTTGTTTTTTTAAAATACCCGCGTTCGTAGTTGCATCTGTTTTAGTGGGAGGTTGGGCTGGATGTTCTCTGTAGGTGCCCTCCAACCTGTGTTAATCTGTTTGAGGTGACAATGGATTAAATAGGTTGCTTAAGGAAATTTCAGTAAACAGTCATTCAGCTGGAGTTCATTGTCTGCTTCTCTCTTGCACAGCTGTGTTTTCACAAAGAGACACGGGATTTCAGAATTAGGGGTTTTTAAAATAATTTTCAGAATTTGTCTCCATGTTTTCTTTGTGCTTTTCTAATATCAGACATGATGAGACCACAGTTTTGTCACTGGTAAGCTAAATCACCTGCCAAGCTCTGCTTTACAGTTAAACTGTTGCTTTTACAGAGAAGATAAAAGCTTAAAAAAAAAAAAAGCCACACAAAACAGCAGCAACTTTCAAACAGCATGCGGACACAGGGTGCCTTAGACATCCATGCTTACACTGTCACCTTTTGAAATACCAGCAATTACACTGCATGAAGCGCTATTGCTTCTCATATGGCAGTTGTCACTTTATAAAAGATGACTATTAGTTATATCTCCTCCCTTTGAGGCACTGTGCAGGTGCTTAGCATTTTGAGCAAACAAGCATCTTTTTGAAAACACATACCCTTCAAAACAAAACAAAATAAAAACAAAAACAAAAGCAAAAAAAAACCCACCAAGCCACAACACAACCAAACCACTTGGTGTCTTTAAGTGCCATAGGATATTTATGGCGTAAATAAAAGCTCACTTTCTGTTGCAGGTGAGGGCTGCTGTGTGTACTGCCCCTGCATCCTCATCACTGGAAGGGTATCATGAATACATATGGCGCGCAGGAGACCCTAAGGGAAGAAAGCAAAGGCAAATCGTGGAATAAAAAGTAAGTCTGTGTCACCAGCTCCAGTGTTAATATATTTTTGTATCCGTTGCGCATAGTTCTCATTCCTGTCCCTACACCACTATAGTAATAAGAAATGCTCTTTGAGGTTCATTAAACTTTCACATAAAGAGGAAGAAAAGAATTGGAAAGCTGACTCAAAGGCTGTGAAGTGACGTTGTGCCTTCTGGAGGTCTCTTCAGACCAATTGTATTAGAAATTACGCTCAGTGGCTCATTTCTTTCCATTAGTGGCCTGGGTTTTACAAAACGCAAACTGTTCTGTGCTCTAAAAGAAACACAAAAGATCACTCAAGACAGGCAAACCAGGTGTTGTTTCTCTCACACAGAGTCAAATGAAATATGGTTGATATTGACCCCTGTGAATTGGTTCTGAATGTGTCTCCAAGAGCTGCCCAGTTGAGATATCTACACTCTTTGCTAGTATAAAAGTTAGGGAGGGAATTAAAAAAAAAAGGTATAAAAGAGGGAGTATTAAGGTATACGAGAGGGAGTATTAAAGTATTTTTTTATTAATAAATAGTATTTTTGTCTTTTAACTTCTGAGGTGTCAAATTTCTGGTACAAGTCACAATATGGTTTGATACCTACTGCTTTAAAAGAATATTGCTTCTTATATGGCAAAGCTGTTGAGGAATAAGCTAGTGGGGGAAGTTAAAGAACAAAAGCTGGTCTCTGGGAAGAGGCTGTTATTCCAAGAAGACACCAGTACTCCCCACGTAGCGCCTTCAGGTCACCTGGTTTGATTCCCTTCCAGAGATGCTCCAGGGCTTTAACAACAGCCCTGTGTCACCTGAGTGCCTAACCATGTGTGTAGTCTTAGCCTGCCACTAAGCTAAGGTCAAACGTGGGCTTACACTTACTTGATTGTGCAAATGCGAGAGTTAATTGCAGGCTGTGTACCAGGCCAGTACAATAGCTGTGTTGCAAGGCCTGAATTTTTTTGCTGTGACTTGTGATGGCAGCTTGGTTCAGACTCTGCTTTCTAGTGCCATTTAATTGTAAGAAAATCTGTGTTTTTCATAACTAGAGGACAAAAGACAGAAAAAAATATTCTAGACTTCATTTTGCTTCTGAGAAAAGCATAGGACCTAATGGGTTACTGGGCAGGATACAAACAAAAAGAACACAAGCTGAAATCGTTTTAAAGCCGTGGTTTTTCAACGTGGCATTTAAAGACAGTGAAAAGCAGAGTGGGATGGCAAACTATGCTTATTAGTAAGCTGGATCTCTAAGAGGCATAATTAGACTGAACCAAGCAAGGCTTCAATAGGTAAAACTATCCATAAAGAGTTTCCAGGTATTGAGTTAAATCAATTAATAAGCCATTTAAAGCTAACCTACTGCAAATTCTGAATATCAGCATTCATCGTGGTGATCCAAGCATAACTCCCTCATGTTAATTTCCAAGAACAAAAAATGACAGGCTGAATAAAAAGCTAAAATGGACTTGCTCAATGACACAGTCCAAGATGGGTGAGATGCAAATAAGAAAGGAACTATATGGAGTGATGCCATGTAATCATAATTTTATGTAGATTATCAGATATAGCCTTTTTTACCAGCAGAAGAGGAAAGTTCTCTTAGGTTGCAGAGGTCAAAATTTTGATGTAGTTTACATGTGACCATTACCAGTACAACTAGTAACAGAATTTGTTCTACGATTTAAATATTCTATGTGTACTTTTATTTCAAAATGCCTGATTGCATGCATGTGTGATGAAGCTGTTTGTTTTTTTAGAGTCTGGATGAGAGTGAAAGGGGAAGAATGCCCAATTCCCTTTTTATCTCTCATTATTGTTTTGGCAGAGGAAGAACTCTGCATCAATTATGGTATTTGAATCCACTGGGTAAAAGCAGCCTGGCTTGAGGTTGAACTCAATGCAGCACAGCTACAAACAATGTGCTTTGTCCATTCGAATGGTGTCTCTTTGCTGTAACATCATTGACTGCAATGTCGTTGCCAAGGCACACCCATGTTGCCCCTGTCAAAATGTCAGTTTAGATCGGTACAGTGATAGGACTTAACTCAACTGTCTACACCATGCAGGCTCCCTGCTCACAACAAAGCAACAATAACCTGCTCCAAGCTGGTAAACTGGCAGTAGGGTTTGGGAGAAGGGGGAGGGCAGGAGAAGGAAGGTGAGTGTGTGTGAATAAAACAAATAGGGAGCTGTGACTGCGACAAATGTGCTTAGCTTGATTACTAGATAACCTCAGTTTTCAGCTCGATATGACCATGTGAACTTTGTGGCCAAAACTGGACTGAAACAATAGATATGGCTGTGTGACCTGTACTAATTAAAACCATAATAATAGCATGTGACTGGAGGGGAATGCATAGTTGAGTGGATGGCCAAAGTTAAAGCCCAGTGCAGAGGAAACACTTTTTGTGTGCATTGATCCAAAGCCCAGTAAAGACAAAGGGAATGAAATGAGGGTCTCGTGCTGGGAGATCCAGGTCCTCTTCTGTTAAGTCTGGAAAGTTCTGGCCAGGTCTTTTAGCTTTATGTGTTTTAAAAGTAGCCTTTGGTTTATGTGCTTTTCTACTTGAGGGTAATCCAACAGGAGATGCCTATGACCCGGCCATCAAAAGTACTGTCAGTCAACTGTTTCCCCTGACTTCTGTTGTGCTGAGCTGTACTGAAAATCCAGTCTAGACACATTTTTCACATGCCCCTCAGGTGGTGAGGTGGATATCATGGAGTACTCAGGTCTTTTCTTTTCAAGACTCACTTTCTCTGCTTGTAAATGTGGTATTATTTATCCTATTTTTAGGCTTAATTAATATTTTTCTGGAGATATTTAGATTTTCTTAAATGAAAAAGCTACAATAGAGTTATGTTAGGCCAGTTCAGTGACTCCAGACTTAAATTTACATGATGCCACTAACTTCAAATAGAGCTATGCTTACCCCCCACTGAAGCTCCTACCCAAAGTACCTGAAGATATGTTCAAAAAAGTTTGGTTTAATATGCTCTTAAGAGGAAGGTCAATTTGCTGAAACAGAATTTCTGATTATTATCCTCTGACATTCACTCTTGTTTAAGGTTACAAAGAGGCCATAGCCCTGGGATACCAAAAAGTCTATTAATATATGGCAAACTATAGACCTTTTCCTGAATAAATTTTCATTAGCTAAGGTTAATAATATTTTATAAAGTTTGCATGTCTGACTCAAAGCAGAAGTTTAGAATGGGAGAAGGAAAAGGAACAATGCTTTTTGGAGGTCCTGAGGGGAAGGAAGAGGGAAAATTTGAGAAGGAATATGGCTTTTTTGCAGAGGGTGGGTGATTGGCATCTGCTAGGGGGCCAAGTCTGGGATGGAGAAAGAAGAGGTTTCACCACCTTCGTTACTGTGCAGGTGGTGAGGCAGTGTCCCGGGCTGCCCAGAGAAGCTGTGGATGCCCCATCCGTGGAGGGGTTCAAGGCCAGGCTGGATGAGGCTTTGAGCAACCTGGGCTAGTCAGAGGTGTCCCTGCCCATGGCAGGGGGGTTGGAACTCAATGATCGTTAAGGTCCTTTCCAACCCAAACCATTCTGTGATTCCATGAGAGAAAAAAGAGGCAGGAAGGCCTCCTGCTAACTCAGTCTAAGTCAGGCACAGAAAGTTTGAAAGACAGAAGATGAGAGGTGGTCTTAGTATTTCCAACCCCTGCAGGGTACAAGGGGATGTCCTGGTGTGGAAACTGAGAACCAGGTACAAAGACAAAACTTGGATTCAAGTTTAAATACTTTCTTCAATATTTGGCTTTTAGAAATACTTTCATGAATGTGCAGAGGGAGAAATTGGATGATGGAGGTTAAAGTCGTAGCAGTGATCTGTCCTTGGACATCAGCAGTGTTTCATGGAAGAAACTGTGAAGTTTCTCTTGTACGAAGGCTGGGGAATAGAGTAAAGAGGGAAAAAATGGGGCAGCTGGAAGCAGATTGTAATACTGATTCTTCTGTGTTGTCAAACATTTTGAAGTCTAGTAAGGTAGAGCAAATTTTAGCAGGGCATACCCTGGTACAAATATGAGGAGAAAAAAAGAGATGGAGAAGTTTGAGAACAGGACAAAGCTTTTTAGGAGTGTGATGCTTTAGAAAAAGATGCCCAGCATTGTAACACACTTGTGTCACTTTGGCAGATGGAGCAAGCCCCTCTCCTTCCACCCCCCGACTTCATCCCGTCCTCGCACAGGAATACCCTAACCGGGGAAGTATGCACGGGCTGTTTACCAGAGGGGTCAAATCCATTTGGATGAAATTCCAGGGCTGCTGGGAAAACAATGGCAGGAAGCGAGGTCCTTGAGCTGGCCCACACTGCCCGCCCGTAGCAGCATGCTGTTGACAGATGTGGCTGGCTGCCGGCCGCCCCGTGCTGCCTGCCCTCGGAAAGCCCTGCCCGCTCCTGACGCTGCGGAGAGCCGAAAGCTCACTGCAAGTGGAGTTAAACAGCAGGAACCCCTCCGTGAGCTGTGAAATTATTCTGTCACTGTACCGCTTGCCCAAATCTAAATTTCTTCTTGGTAACTCTTTGGAAGTATTAGGTGTTTTGTGGGATGGGATGGTATGTTAGCAAGCATTGAATTTCCCTTTGCCCTGGCTTCTTTCCCACGGGATGACCCTCCTGTATGAACCCCAGTGTGAGCATGCCTCGTGTTACAAGCCCAGGACTCAGAATTTTTCAGTCTTTCACTTTACTGATGGCTCCTCAAAGTGTACAAGGCAATACCCACGCACTGTATCTTATTTGTGTTTCATGAGCTTATTACTGATGTTTGATACAATGGTTTATTTTTTCATTCCTCCAGCTACTGTTTTTTCTGCTCTGTTGAAACTCCCCATCAGTTAAGGTAAGTGTGCAGATGGACTGAACCCATGAGACTACATCTGGCATTTGCTGCAGCAGTGCAAGAGCTGTAGCCTGGGAGATGTTTTTTTATCCAGCTCTGACCCTGAGATGAGGAGGAGGAGGCTACTTCCAAGTTAGGAAAAAACATAAGTACATTTTTTCATTTCTAACATGCCATGAAGTGCTCTGATAGCAACTGTATGGGAAAATTGCCTCTAATCAATTTGTTAAAAATGTCTTTCTCATTGGGGAATAGGAGATGGCGCTCACATGCACAGACAGGGCACGTAGGAGTGCTTTGTGAGGGCTCTGATAACTGGGGAACTCCAAACCCCAGTCACTAAGCAAAACAAAGCAGAAACTCCTAAAAGGCACCACCACCACTAAAAGGAAATGCCTTTTTTTTTTTTCTGTCAACATAATGACCAGATCATTCTGTCAGCATAACAACCAGAGAATTTCCATTGTGACTGTTTTGTCTGAGGGTTTTTCCAGCTGATGACAAGAGCACACTGGTGAAACGATGTCCTGCACCTTTTTGTCCAGGTTGTTTCCTTTTTCTCCAGCTCTGGAAGCAGCTTGCACCACGCGGACTCAGGCGGTTAGACCTGGACCCATGTGTTTGTTTCTCTAGACGTATAGATGCCGTCTCCCCAGAGGAGGAAGTTGCTGCAGCTGTACGTTCAGCAGAATGCACTTTTCCGATGATCATATAGACATGTCACCAGAGACAGAGCTTGGGGGGTGCATCTGAATGGCACAGGCTTTGCCTGCAGACCGCTCATTACATTGGGAATGTTTTTCTCCCTTATAAGGGATGGTCATATTTAAAGAGAGAGCAGAACTGAGTCTCTCCCACAGTCTGGTCTTGCGGGTTTTTTTTTTTTAATTTTTCATCTGCAGTGTTTCTCTACTCTTCTGTTACCTTTTAACAACACCACAGGCCATCTATTCGATAGCCAGTAATGGCTAAACAGAGGCCCGTTATAGCAGGCATTTGCAACATTTTGTTAGCAATAAGTATGCTGTGGTTAGTAGGTAGGTTGCATGTAATTGGATAGCATTACATGAAAACCTGAGCTTCAGTATTCACCAGAATTTCAAACTGAACTTAAAAAAAAAAATAATTAAAAAATAGCTTTTATCTGAAATAGTTGAGGTGACTTTTCTTGGCCTGTTTTAGTTTTTCTACACCTATGATGCAGGACATAATTTAAAGTTAAGCTCTAAATTTGCATCAGGATTTAGAACGGAGACTTGGGATGACTAAGTAGATTGACTAGAAGTGGAAATGTGAAAGAAAACTTGAAAGTCGAACTTTCACACAGGTACAATGTGCGTGTCGATTTGTCCTTTCTTTCAGGGCTTTATTGGTAAGATAAATGCATGACTGACGGAAGATGAATGATCTTTATTTGACATCAGAAAATGTACGCAGAGACAACAGCGATATGAAGTTCCACTGGTGGCCCAAGACGCCTCTGCTGTGGCCTGGACTATTGATAGCAGAAAAGCTAAACTGACCCTTCACTAGTGTTCTTTGAACTACAGGTAGGAAATAAATTCAGTAACTACGGAGGTGCTTTGGAACAACTTATTTTCTGCAGAAAAGCATAGAGGAAAAAAAAGTTTTGAATTCAGTATAGACAACCCATAAGCTACAGGCTATGTATGTTTAGCTGTGTGTCTATGATGTCTGTGATTTCCAGATATTTCATCTTCAAATAACTTTTTCCCGCAGCTGGGAGGGGTAAGCCATTTCATGTTCCCTCACAAATAGTCATTCAAACTGAAATTTGTGTCTTTGAGAACCAACACTGGCAAAGTTGTAGCAGAAGCTGAAGAAAGAGAGGGGAAAAAAGCAAAAAGAGAAAACTTCTTTAGCCTTCTGTATCTTTTTCCCTCTTTGGAACTCAGTTTCCTTCTAAAATCAGAACCTCACAAAAGCACCATTAAAGGTGCAATTGTGCAACCACCCTGCTCAAGAATAATACGCAAGTTTTAGTGGTATGAGCACATGGCCAGAGTACTTAAATATTTGTTTTGTTTTCACTTACACAACAACATAAAAAGAACTGCTTAGCTTAAACATTTCATTATCTTTTAATATAAACTTTCTCCTCTGTCATCCCCTACTACTTTCTTATTCCTACTCCATCCGCTTCCAATGTTTCTACATGCTTTTCAAGTTGTTCTGCTCCTTTTGTGTTTATTTGTGCTGTACACCATCCAGAAAGTCATCTCTGGAACTTATAAGTACTTTTGCTAAGACAACAGTGGGAAGGCATTTGCACATCATATTATTTTTGGCTAGATCCTCCAGGAACAATGGCTATTGTTTGGCAGCTAGCAACAAGGAGGCTGCTTTAGTGATGTAAGGGTTTAGAGCCTGGGGGTTGTTCCTCAAAAGGTCGTGATCCATCTTAAGGTATGTGTGATTCAAGGTCAAAACTATTTGGCAACATCTGTTTTGGTTTGTGGGGTTTTTTGGTGGTGTTTTGTTTTGTTTTGTTTTTTTAAAAGGGAGCGGGGAGCATCCCCAAACCTGAGACTATGGATAAAAACAATGTGCTCTATTAACTTCTGTTTGTTTCACACATGATTGTTACACGAGTTGACCAAAATGACCAACTTTCTGTTAATTTTCCCTGTGATTTTGACTTTTTAACAGCGTTGGTTGGTTGTGAGATGACATGGTGGGATGGAGCGTGGCTTTTCCTTTTGGGCTGGGGCTGGCTTGGACTTGCAGATGTGCCAGTAAAACAATGCCAGTGCCCAAAGTCTCCACCACCAAAGTCTCAAAGCCAGGTGGCGTGGTCTTGTAATGAAATATTAATTAGCACAGTGTGTCACACTGAAGCCACCCCCAGTTGCAGCATCCCTGGACATCCAGGTTAATGTTGAAATAACCCCAGGCGGCGGTGCCGGCGCGGGGAGGCAGCTTTCCGGCGTGAGACACGGCTCCTTTTGTCGCTCAGGGTGGGGACAAGCAGTTAAGGGAGTTCGCCCGGGACCCCTCTCGCCCCCCTGCGCATCCCTCTGCGGGGGCAAGGGCAGGCGGCGGTGCCGGCGCGTTCCACTAGGTGGCGCTGTGGCGCCTCGGGAGCGCCGGGACCGGAGCCGCCCCCGCCCCTCTTGCGGAAATTAGTTAATTTGTTAATTAAACTAATCACAATGTCAGAACCTCTGATGGAGCTGAGTTTCCACTGTCACATCCCCAGGCCCTGCGCCAGCTCTGAGGCTGGGGTCCCGTCACTTTCGGGGCACTCCCGCTGCTGACGACGAGGCGGGGGACCCCGGGGGGGACAGACGGTCACCGCTCTCTTTACAGCATTTGTAAACGAGGAGAAGCGGCAGAAGGAAAACTGGTGTTTTCAGCCCCGGGCAGAAGTGGCCATATGCTGTAGCACACGAATTTTTAGTAGAATAAGTGACAAACCTGGCTGTCACCCACCTGCTCACGATGCCATCACGTCCAGGGGGTGCCAGGCCATGCACCGGAACATGTCAAAATGAGAATCACAGAATAGTTTGGGTTGGAAGGGACCACGGAGGTCACCTAGTCCCACCCTCTGCAGTGAGCAGGGACATCTTCCACTAGATCAGGTTGCCCAGAGCCCCGTCCAACCTGACCTTGAACGTTTCCAGGGACGGGGCATCTGGACTCGATGATCATGAGGGTCTTTTCCAGCCTAAATGATGCTGTGATTCCATAAGGCTGTGACCTTCCTCGGCAATCTGTTCCAGTGTCTCACCACCCAAAGCATAAAATATTTCTTCCTTATATCTAGTCTAAACCTCTCCTCTTTTAGTTTAAAAGCAAGAAGCAGCATGTGTGCGTTGGTATATGCAGGTTTCTACTTCTTCTCCTTGAGGAATGTGGTCGTTAGTGGCAGTGGAACGGGATTGTCCCGCGTACTGGGAGGAGGTGGTTCTGTTTGCCTCGGGGTGCAGAAGGAAGTGTTGTTTTCTGGTGTGTGCCGCCTGCTGGGCAGCGAGGGAAATTGCTCTCTCAAGGTGAAAGGAACCTGAAGGTTTGCTTAAATGTTTTGAGAGCATTTGATAGAAGGTGACATTTGAAACACCAGGTATTGTTATTATATTTTATAGCTCAGCACTATTATTGGGCTGTATCCTAGAGGTTTTACTCAAACCTATGTTTTTAAACACCAATGTCTGGAAGTTAAACTAAAGTGTATTGACATCAAACACTGTAGGTATTTGGTTTGCTTTCCAGAAACGCTGAGCCTCTTGAAGGGTAGGGCCTCTGGAGACTTTTAAAAGGAAAAAAATTCACTTTGGAGCTTTCACTCACTTCTTACGAGGTCTGGCGTATTGTGATTGTATTTATTTTTTACCTGCCGTTTTTTTTTCCAAATGGTTAATTCCATCACAAACAGTTCTCAGCTGTAAGCTGTAGCTTTAGTTCAAGAGCAGAATTCGATGCTGGGGTTGTTCATATGAACCCACACAACCAATAACCTCTTTTTTGGAGGTAACCAGATAATCAGTAAGGTTGAGTGCTAACAAAAATTATTATGAACCCATATATGAATGGAATTATTTTTTCCCAATATTCGCTGAATAACATGCCTGGGAAATGGGTCTTAGTTTGGCTCTCATGGTTCATTCTGAGCCTCCTCTTACTAATACCCCTGAGACTCTGGTTAATTTTGTGGCACAAAGTATTTAATTTTGTGCTCTGCCAAGTGAATACAAGGTCTCAAATTGAATTTTATCCTCCCTGGGCAACTATTTTAGACACTTTTGGTAGAACGTAAATGCATATTTTCTGCATGCCAGATCCTGGCCCCATATCCATCAGAGCAAATCTTCAGTACTTCCACTGAAGGCTTGGAACAATCCTAAGTTATGTTACTGAGGTCAGATTGTGACCCTGAAGCTCTGGCAAAGACCCAAACCAAGAAATTTGTGTGGGAAATTGTGGAAGGGAATAAATTAACACTTGCCTATGTTTTTTGCAGGAGTAAACTGTCGCAAAGGTGTGAGCTAAGATGAAAGCTCCTGATCGTGGTGGATATTGCTTTCCAGCTGTTTCTGCTGGAGATAGCTCTCTGTGTGTGCATGGGATATTTTCTGATGGTGCCTGTATCAAATCACAACCAATTTTACTTTTACTTCCCCTCACTGTCCCCGTCCCTCTCACTCCCTCCAAAGAAAAAAACGCTTAATCTTGTAACAGGGAAATGCATGGGTAGGTTCTAGGTTGGGATTTTTTTTCTCTGGTGAATTTAAACCTTCATTTTCTCTCTCTGCCAAACAGAAGTGGCAGGTCTAAATAGTACTGGGTAATTGTAGTTGTCATAGTGCACGTTGTAGTGTGGAAAAAAATTAATTGCTGTTTTTTTCGCCCGAGGGTTTAAGCAGCCATCCCTTGGTCTGACTGGGAGCATGTTGTTTGCCTCCTGATTGAGACTGCGTGCCATCGAGCAGCATGAAAGGATTCCTGTGCAGCTGTGCTGGGTGAGTGGGCAGGCATCTCATTCAGTAATAACATCTAATTTATACAGCCATGAAAATCTACAGCTATAAATAAACAGTTCTGACTGACTTTGCATACTTACTTAAAATAAAATGAGAGAGAGAGAGAAACAGACTGGGAAGAAAAATCCAGTGTAAATGTTGTAGAGGCCAGATCCTTACTCAGAGTCCCTCAGTAAAGCCTTTTGGAAATCTCAGGGAAAATGTTGGTTTGTGAACAACAATGCACGCTCTCTTCCTTACAGGGCTTTGTGCACATTAGAGAGAAGAGCAAAGCAAACCCAAGATCCCAGCAGTCGTGTTTTGGGGACAGGCATTCCTGAGCGCTCTCCCAAAGCGTATGACCGGGATCCAGCCCCTCAGTGCAGGATGTAGCAGGGAGCAGTGCCTCTTCTGAGCCCCTGATTCTCCTCGGATCCCTGTAGTCCCCAGCATAGTCACCATGCCAGGTCCCGAAGGTTATCCTGGTACGGGCAGGAGCCAAGGACAAGATCTGCTGCTTAGCTCCTCTGGTTGGAAATGGAAAGAACTACCTCTCTGTGCCAGAGCTCAGACTTTGTTTTGAGTTTCTGACATTTGTGTTTGCACTGAACTATCAGTACAAAGAAAATAATTTTTTTAAAAATGAGAGAGAGGTAAATACACCTAACAAACCTGTGCAGGCAGTCTCCTGAACTTTCTCCACTTCCCTAATTCCCTTTGTGGTTTTAGTTCAGTCTGTCTCTCTGAAATATTTCTTTTGACCAGCATCTTTCACCTGAATTCTTTCCATGTTCTCCTTTAGCTTCCATAGAAAAGGAGGGAGGGGTGTGTGTGTAATTGCTTACTTTCCCCTTGCGAAGTTAGCTGGAGCAAGTTATCTAGATAAGCTGAGAATTATTGAATATATGCACATCTTTCAGTCAGTTAACTTAGTTTACATTCTGGCCCTTGAGTGTTAACTTCCCAGACTATAATTTTATCAAGTGTGAGAAGAACAATCTTATGTGTACACATTATTTTTTTTATAGCTGACAGGCAGCTCACAATGTGTTTCTTTTTTACTAAGCTCCAGCAGCATTTGAAAGATGAAAATTACACCCTGGTGAAGTGTGTGCGCAGTACCTCTAAGCTGGGTTGGGGGTTGGAGTTGGACATTTAAGAGCTGCAGCTAGTTTCGAATCCTTGTTTAAAGGCAAGGCTAATAACAGAGATCTTTCTTTTTCACATTGACCATTAAGGAACACTTATGCTACTGTCGGTTTTGCCTGTTTATTGGAGTTTGCAAAGCAGATCTCCCGTGTTTTAGATGTTAACAAAATGTTGAGGCTAATAACAGAAATCAACTATATTGAGCAAGATTAGTAAACATATGAATGGAGTGTAATTATACGCAGGCAGCTTTATGTTAAACAGAGCTTTAAATTAACATGCTTTCTGTCAAAGCAATCATACAGTCAGTATAATTAGGTTACTTTTGCTGCAAGATTAACTGAAACCAAGAAAAAGGAAGAAAGTCTTGCGTTCAGATTTCTTGTTAAAATAGAGGGGAGATATTATGCATATTAATATTCCAGAATACTTCTCGTTAGAAAAGCTTGGCTTCATGGTGAACTTTCTGAGCAGACATTCCTAATTACAGTCCTTGTTAGCCCAATTTGTTATCTAGCTAGCTTGGAAGTCACAGCACTGTTAAAATTATCCCTCCTCTTAATTTTTTCCAGACTGGATGAAGAGCAATCCAAGCAAGAGCTGGCTTGCATTCACAGGTCTTCTACAGAGCGGTGCCAAGCTCATGAGGGAGTTCATTTACCAGTGATGAGTTTTAACCATGGACGCATCTTCACGTACATTGTGCAAGAGATGAGAAATCTGTGTAAACAGATGAACACAGTTTTCTTACTCATAGCAGTTGCAGAGTTATCATGCAAGAGGCAAACATTTCATATTTTCCACCAGTTTTCTATATATCTGATGACATGATGGCTTCACCAGAAGCTGCAATGCATTGGAGAAAGGATTTATCACAGCTGCATTTATTTTCCTCTACTTCATGGCGTCAGCATTCATGGAGAAACTGTTTGGCTTGAAGAGGAGGAGTCATCTGCCTTTCCGCCTGTAGTCCAGTATGACTATTGCATCTCCTGTTTGGAGGCAGAGGAGAGATTATTGGGGGGGGAAAAAGGCAAAACAGAGAAGTCCTCTCACAGATCAAGCATGCTGTTGGGCTAGGCTCACACCTTCCTCCCAAGCCTCCCAACATCCCTGGGGAACTTGTTTGGGCATGGGACTGAGCTCTGAGTGTGTGGTTTGGACCAGCTGCTAATGCTGAAGTGCTACAGAAGTCCAATGAGCCTGGGATGTCCCCAGCAAGTACAAGATTACTTGACTACTGAGGAATGATTTGAAACCTACCATGGACCACATCCACTGAGAATAATGGTGCTTTGCTAGTGGGGAAAAATATCTGCCTCCAAACAAACCGAGCTTCATGTAAGAATACATGAAAAGCTTTAAAAAGATGAAGCTTGTCTGGAAAGGCAGCAGATACTAATCCCTGCAGTTGAGATACCTGGAGCATCCTCATGTGGCTGGCCAGGATGGCACAGGACCTACCGAAGACCCACAGCTTTCTGAAGCACCCACTAGAGACCAGATGTGCTGCCATGGGGCACCAAGTGTGGCAATAACCAAATATATTTGGGTACCTTGCCTAAAGCATTGTCTTGGTCTCTCTTCTTCCCTGTTGACGATCATTTACTCACAGGGAACTCTCTTTCAAGGTGCTTTCCTTGTTCTCAGACCTCAGAGGCTCTGAAACACTAACTGCTGTATTTTATTTATCCCCAGCCTGCACAGCATTTGGTAATGGACCTGATATGGAACAAAATCCTCACGTTTCTTCCTTCCCAAATGATCCTGTAAGTATTGTGTGCTGACCAAACAGGTATTTTAAATATGGGGGAGAAAAAAGACCCACCAAAAAAGAGGCTAGCCTATTAGGCCAGGGACATCGTATTAGCAAACACCTGGTAATGTCTGGCCTCCAGTGATTACACCGTAAGCCCTGGGTTGCCAGAGCTTCTGATCCAGTCTCCCTCCAGTGGATCATCAGATAAACTTGTCAGCAAGAGCAGGGTGTGTGACAGATGGTGCAGGTTTCTTTTAAATAGCTAGAGTCCTGTACCCGAGGGGTAATCTGCACCTCGGGGGAGTGACAAATACGAAGGATATAAATATGCCATCACAGATGTGTGGCACAACTAGGATGAATGGATGAGACAAAAGTCCAACTTGAGATATTCTATGATTCTATAATTCAATGAAAAGTAAATACACATATTCAGTTTGCAAGCTCTGGGCTGTAAATCCTGGGCTGTAAATGGGAATTTGAGTTCCCATTAATCAGTGAAACTGACAATACAGTGAAATTGTAGATATAAATGTTATTTGTTCACTGAAAAAAATAGGTATATCCTGGACTACTTTTTTTTTTTTTTTTTTTTAAAGGCATGATAGAACAAAGGAAGGTATCTTCTGGAATGGAGGCTCAGTTCAAAAATCTCTCCTGGACACTAAAGAAGAGGGTTGTAATAACCAAGGGTGGAACCCGTGTCTGGATCAGTAATTACCTGCAGAACATGAGCATTTAACAATCATGCAAAAACTACTGTTCGTAAGCTTGGACCAGTACAATGGTAGAACAACTGCATACCCCAGATACCCTTGGCTGCCCTTCGTTTGCCTTTCCAGTTTCTGCAATCTCGATAGCTGCTCAGGAGAACAAGAGCATGAAGAATTCAATTGTATTGCGGCGTTGCTTTGTATTGTACAGATTCGTGCCCTGTCACATAGGCTGGGTTTCCCAATAGCTGACTACAGGGTATTTTAAGGGAGCTTGGTTTCACAAGAATGTAAATATGAAAATAAAATGCAGGGAAAACAATCAGTTCCTAAAACATGTTTATATGTTTCTGGAAAATGCATTTCATGCAAAAGTACTTCAGAAAGAAGAGGAAGAATATGGTAAAGAGAAGATTGCCGTATAACTTTAGCTCAGCCTTGTGTGAATATGTTTCAGGAGCGTCTTTGCAAGGTATTTAAGAGCTCCCAGAAGATCTAGAGGAGCACATCCATCCATGCCCTGGCCTTGAAGAGTTACTCTGCTGTAAGTTTCCTCTTTTTCCTGAGAGCAACAGCTCCTATTTGTGCTATACTGCCCTATCCCTTGCTTTACAACATCTTTAATTTTGGCTTCCCCCCGACCCAGTGTTCCTCAGCCAGCTGCTGGCCAAAGCTTTCCCCTCTGGAGGACAGCGAGTGTCCAGGCAGGGGTCTGTTGGAGCTGCCGCCCACGCCCCATTTCTCTCCCAAAGAACAGTTCCACCATCTGGGGGTGAGCGTTTCTCGGGACTTGGCAGAGGCTTTCTGGCTATAAAATTTCGCAAGTGGTTTGCCCAATGTCCCTCAGCAGCTGTCTGAATGGAGCAGGTTGCTGTTGCTAGCTATAGGTGCTCTCCACCTGTATTTCCAAGTATTGAAATGAAGCAGCTGATTAATGTTGTTTTGTTGTTTGGGGTTTTTTTTCAGGTGTGTTAGATGAAAGACAAGTGAATCTGCTCTGTCTTCCAATGCTGGTGCCAGAGAAGAGACCTCAGCTGAAATGTGGCTCTGTCTCATGTAGAGAACTCCAATCTGAATTTCTCCTGAGGCTCTGGTGGTCTCACAAGCAGCAAAGCCCAAGGGAAAACTGCTTTGCTTTACTTGTGAGAGTTCTAGTTTGACAACTGGTCGAAGTAACATGAGATCAGTTGCTGCTTGATGTTTTCTACCCATCGGGAACAGCAGCAGCTATTGCACAGTTCATCTTTGGTACTGGAACCCTACAGCCAAATTCTTGGCTGAGGTAAATTTATGGCAGTAAAAGAATCAACCCATTGTTTCCAATTATCCTCTTTGGAGTTTCTGTATTGCTCAACACTGTCTAGTACTCTAGAAACTCTGGGATTTAAAACAAACAAAAAAAAAGTCATTACTGGTACTGTTCTCGGTGCCTCTCCGGCTGTGCAGCTGGGTTGCCTTAGTTACCATCCAACTGTGCAAGGGGAGGGAGAGGCACAGGAGAGATGATGCATTTTTTAAAACTTTCAGTGCTGTATGAAACAGTTTGTCTATAAATAATAAAACAAATTTGGGTGCTGCCATCTTTTTGGTTGTTGTGGAAAGGAAAAACAAGGTTACATTATTTGACAGCCTGGATATTCCATCTCTCAGAAATGATACTGCATCTTTTTGGTCAAGCACAGGACACAGCTTTCAAAATTACTTGCTTTGAGCTGAAAGTTGCCATCCATAGACTATGGCATAAGTCGGAACTGAATATACCTTTGAGGGTGAAAAAGAATAAATATTTATGTAGCTAGTTTTAGGAAAAGTGACAGTGGCCTGAAGCTATAAAAGAACAGGGAAGAGCCCCTATGAAGCGTGGTGTGCTGGGGGACAAGCTTCATTTGCAGCCTGCAGCCTGCCTCAGGATGTAAGTCCAGAATGAAAGCAGGCTTGCCGCTCATGGAAACCTGTTTGTTAATCAAGAATGGTTTGGGTTGGAAGGGACCTTAGAGATCACCTAGTTTCAAGCCCCTGCCATTGGCAGGGACACCTCCAGGTTGCTCAAAGCCTCATCCAGCCTGGCCTTGAACCCCTCCAGGGATGGGGCATCCACAGCTTCTCTGGGCAGCCTGGGACACTGCCTCACCACCCTCACAGTGAAAAATTTCTTCCTAATATCCAGTCTAAATCTGTCCGCTTTCAGCTTGAAACCATTACTCCTCATTTTATTACCACCCTCCCTGGTAAAGGGTGCCTCCTGGGTTAATCGCTTCTTGCACCTTCGAATAAACACAACTTCTCTGGGCACAAACTCCGCAAGCTTTCTTCCTTCAAGTCAGAAAGAAAGAAAAAGCAGCAGCTGCCCCAGAGCCTTTCCCTTTGGGGCGAAGCCTGGTTGCAGCAGCCTGGGCAGGGCCTTGGCAGATGCCACCAGCACCAGGTCTCATGGAGACGGTGTTTCCAGATGTGCCTGTAGGAACCTAGCAGACAATTGCATTACTCTGTAAGTCATACGGTGCCTTTGGGGGACTGTACAGGAAGCAAAAGAGAGGGCAGAAGTGCCCTTCTGTGAACTGTTTCTTTTGGGGAGGGAGGAGATGGGCAGGGTGGAGGGTGCAGAGAGGTGAGGAGGTCTGTCCTCTACCACCACAGATTGTTTTGCTTTGTGTGGGGGTTTGGTTTTTTTTGGGTTTTTTTGTTTTTTTTTTTCCTGCAAGGTCCTTTTAACTGCATCATCTCCCTTATTGTGGTGTGAAGGTGAGACAGGAAAGGGTAGGATGAAAAAAAAAACCTACGTGGAGCTATGTTTGCTGTGGGAAGAAAGGTATGTTGGAATCACATCTTCGTTCAGTTTGCAGCTGTTTTTGCTCTGGCAATGCTGAGCCAAAGATTTGTCTCAGTCAGGAACAGATTAAGGCTCTGGCACACTGAAATTTGGAATAGCTTTGTACTGGCTGTGTTTCAGTGCTTATTGGGACTTCGCTGTCAATACCAGCTTAAGGAAGCCCTACTCTTCTCTTGGGTGGACACAGCTGGGAAATGGATTGGGAAAATGATCCGAGTTGAAAACAGCCCCTTCTTGCAAGAAACAGACGTGTGTGGTGGAGCAGGATGGAGTGAGGGGCAGTGGGCAGGAGCTTATTGAGAAATTATTGCTGCTAAAGCAATAAATCAAACTGCAGCCTCAGATACCCTGCAGTCACCAGCTATGGGGGTGCAGCTTCTTTTATGGGTGTAGAGCAAATCCAGGGAATGCTGCCAGTCCGAGGGGTGAAGAGTTGAGGGTGCCCGTGAAGTAGCAAGAGTTTGCACAAAGGTGGGGAATTGTAACTCAAGGGGAGTATCCTGCGTGTGGATGGAAACGCCGTGTTATTGTTAAGGCCATGACGTTGTGGCTCCTTTGAAAGGTATACGTGGAGAGGCAGATCCAGCGCGCACAGGAGGCCTCCATGGATTGCAAGAGTACACTAGATATCAAAAAAGAGTTTATATTCTCTGAGGTTACATTCATGCTGTCATAACTGGGGATGCTTTTCAGCCTTTCTGTGCACACAGAAAAGAAAGTTGAGTGCTTGCCCCGGAGTCTTGAGAAATCTCTTAAATTAGCATCTCTTAAGTGAGTATATTTAGTCAGCTGTTCAAAATGCATCTAATTTTTGCAGTTAATTTGATCTCGGCTTGGCATGACCTTTTGTCTAATCAATTAACAACTTGGAAATCATATTATTTTAATTCTGATTATCTCCAGCTTATGCATCGGGCATACCCTAGGCTTGAAATAACTAATAGGCACTCAGTGATGAAAAAATCTGATACCCAGATGTATCAAGTATCAGATCTTCTATAAAGACCTATACTGTCTTGTAGTGATGCTGTGGTCTTTGAAAAGTAATTGTTACTATTTAAGTGATGCTTCTTAAACCAGAGTTAGCGCAGAAAGGCTGCAGATCTGTTTTCATTTACCAGCAATCCTCATCTCGTAGCGTGTTTATGCAAGAATAGAATTCAGCCAAAATTTCCAAACATGGACATGTAGAGCAAGCATCTTATTTGCAAAGGTATCAAGTGGTGAAGTTGGTTATTCAGCACATTTGAAAAATCAATCTGCTGCTTTTAGGTAGCTGAGTACGGATGGTGAGAGACTAGCTACAGACACTCTGCTTTGGCTTGACAGGCATGTGAGACTTCATAAAATAGATTAGGCATCAGATGTTCCCTGGGAACAGAGGGAGGTTGTCTTATTTATTTTCAGAGGTGTTTTTGCAGGGCTTTTTTTCTTTCATCAGAAAGCTAGTTTAAGACATTGCAAATGTTCACACATTTGTCCTAAATAAAATACACACGTTCTCCTGACAGAAATACTTCCATCCTCAAAAACTTAATCTTGAATGAAAAAGAGGAAACCAGAAGGGAAAATAGTAATAATAATAAAATCCCACGCCACACCCCCAAAGCTGCTTCCTCCATTCTTCCAACTGTTGAATGTGTCCTCTAAACTATTTTTTTCTCACTGTCCATTTGTCCAAGCTGACTTTAATTTTAATTAAATCAGTACTGATTATACCACTACCGAAGCAAAGGAAAGATGTTCTCAGGTTTGTTGAAACTTTCTGAAGCACTGTTTTACTCCCAGAGCTGCAGCGATGCTCTCACCTGGGTACACTGATGCCTTCCTATAAATTGTCAGTAAACGTTGTCATTCCCCAGTCAGACACACACTGCGGGATGCAGGTGTTAGAGTTTTAGTTGGAGACATTTTGCTTCTCTGGACCGTTGTTGGAGAATGAATTCAAAGTCCAGTGTTCATACTTAAAAAAGGTGCTTCTTGAGGCACATTAGAGAAAACTGTCTCAGCCTTTTATCTGGTAGGGTTGGGATTCTTGCCCTGATTTGTTCTCTGTTAGTAACTGGTTAGGTCCTGGCAATCTATCAGGAACCCCAATGCCACCCCCCCATGTACAAGGGCCCCCTTCCTCTCCCCACCTGCCTAGGCAATCCCAGGAAATCATTTTAGATATTTATTTTTTTTTCCATATGGATCAAAGTAAAAAGCAAAACTTGGACTGACCCCATATCATGCGGTTGAGGAACTCCCCGAAGTTGTAGAACAAGACGATGATGGCAAGGCTACCAGCAAAAAAGGCTGCTAGCCCAGCTGGGTTGAACAAAGCAAAGAGAGGGTATACCCACTCTCCCGTTACGGAATAAATCCACAGGACCCTAGGCAAGGAGAGAAATGACCTGTGGTTAGGACCATGCAGTTAGAAGGACCACTTTATGATTTCTAACTCCTAAAGGGCCAAGTTATCAAAACAATCCTGATAGAAAATTAGCTCAGCTGTTGATACCTCTCCTTGGCATTGGGGCTCTTTGCTGTGAAGCATACTTGAGCCACTGCAAAATTAGAGGGGTTTCAGCATGGATTGAAACACACACGATGTTCTGCTGTCACCCTGGTGGCACTGGCTATTAACAGCAATAAAATAACAGTAAAATGGCAAAATGCTCAGAAATAGGGATGTGCACTTGGCTATTATAAGTGAAGCTTAACCAGATAAGCTCTCACATGTGTTTGCTCTCTACTTACAACAGCTTTTCAGCCCCTATCCAGATCTCGAGGGCCTATGGAGGCAAAGTGCTGCTTTTTACTGTCTCTGTCCTGCCGCTGCTGCCTACTGTTTTGGGGAGTGGAAGGAAGTTTTCAGGAGCAGAGAGGACAAGGGGAATTCTCCAGCACCTTTCTTCTTCATGTAAGAGGAGGAGCCAGGTGGGAAGGAAGGAAACGTATAGCTCCTTTGTTCCAGAAGCATTTGCAAAAATGGTTTGGAAAAGGGAAAGAAGGAAAAGGATGAATGTCTGCTTTATAGGGCCTCTTTTTCTCTACTTAGACCCTCTCTTTCTGCCTTTTTCTCCTCTCAAAAGCCATCTTGCATTGGCTGTCAGTTCACTGATGTTATTTTTGTTGTTTACAACTTCTAAGAGTGGCTGGTAGCAAATGCCTGGACTCAATAATATAAAAATGGTCTTTATATATTACATACAGGTAAAAATACATTTTTATTGTGAAAAATTATATATATTTGTATTGAATATGTAAAGAACATAAAAAATAGGGCAGGCCTCCAGTGATTGTTATGAGGATGTGCCAGTCTAATGACAGGCAGCACTTCCCTAAAAAGAACCTTTGAGTCCAAAGAGTCCTAAAAAGTTTAATTCTTGATTTAAAAAAAACACATTTGAGGTGTTGGCCATACTTTCCACTTCCACTGCTAACACGGGGAATGCAATCCCACTCTCTCTGAAGGCACCCAGCCTGCCACTTTACGCTGAGCATCACGCCTGAAAGAGAAGTGACAAACAGGCTGCCCCACCAGCCTGGAAATGTGTCACCAAACCAAGGAATGGGAGAGCACTAAGAAAAAAAAAAAAGGCAAACCACACATGTCTGAAAATATGATTTCTCATTTCTCTAGTTAGAGTGGGAAGGGGTAGGGCATGAAAAAGGAGGGGGCTTACCTGGCTTGTGAAGAGAGATTCGCTAATCCCCTAATTTGGGGGTTGTTTTGGGTTTTTTTGTGTTTTGTTTTGGTTTTTGTTTGGGTTTTTTCATTTGTTTTTTGGGGTTTTTTTGCTAGGGATTACATAAAATGCACCCCCTGACTGGCAACTGCATATTGCTCATTTCTCATGGGTAGTCACCTGTTAAATATACATGCAGGATTCAGAAGCTTATTTTTCTGAAGATTTCATTTTACCAAATTTCAATTTTTACCAAGATTTTACCTTGGATATCAGTGAGTGAGTCAGAAGCAGACAATGCCCAGAACTGTGGGGAGGATAGACTAACAGCCCTGGGTATAACCAAAGTTGCCAAACCGCTATAGGACAGGGGACAGCACATAGACACCAGAGAGAGGTGATGCGCTGTCTCAGTACAGCCGGATGCAACTGGGGGATTCATCCTGTCCTCTCGTTACCTGTCTATGAGACAGATTAATGGGACCACCATATTCACTGAAGGGAAAAAAAAAAGTATCTCTAGGGAATTATTAAATGGGAAGATCTGTAAAGGAGAGAAAAGAACATATTGGCCACATGTGAGCTCTGAGCTCTCTGAGACTGTGTTTAATTCAGAATTAAAAGGTTGTGAACTTAAAATGAGCATACAGTGAAGGAAAAATGTTTTGATTCCTAACAGAGGTGGAATATGGATATGTTACAAGAAAGCCACCAATTTCTAGATTTGATTTGGTTTGGGCTTTTTTTCTATTTTAGGTTTGTACAGAGTGAAATCTATATTCCCTTGCAAAGGTAGTTTGAATTTTTCTCCAAAAACACATGCAAAATTGTGAAGATTAAGCTTTATTTTATACTAATCTATTACCAGTTACTTTTTTTAAAGATTTAAAATGCTAGTTCTAAAATGTATATATTCTGCACTCTTTTCAATGTGATGACTCCAGGAGTAAGGCATTACTTAACACAACCAGGAGACACAAGATCCGTCCTTGCAAGAATTAAGTAACATTTTTCTTAGCCCTGGTGTCCCACAACTGGAAGCCACCTTTCCTTTTTGAGCACTACTGGTATTCAAAGCTACAGTGGAGTCCTGCTCAGAGGCAGGTACCTGGTGGAAGGAGTCACTGGCTGCTCAGTTTCTCGCTGCCTCGTGGGGACCTGTCAGTTCTCAGCCCATTGACACCAGGGAAGGGGGAGCACAGCAGTGACAGGGACAGTTCAAGGAGATGCTCTTTGGAAGGATTCTGTTGCTTGTGAAACAAGGTGCCCAAATGGCACTGAGTTGCAGCACCGACAGTAAAATGCTGTCGGTGTTAAGATTTCAGTGCACAGGCTAAAAAATCTTTTTGTTAGTTGCAAGCTGTTGTCTCTGGTTGCAGGGAACCAAGACAAGGAGGGAAAAGGAGAGCAGATGGGAGGTGGTTCCTCGTTGCCTCAGGAGGAGAGAAAGCAACAGCACTGAAATCCTAATATCATTTGTTTGATTATCAGGGTTCTGGGACACAGGGGACACACACTCTGAGGGACCGCCTTCCACTCAGGACCCCGGCGGCACCGTGCAACATGAATTCAGAGAAGGTACTGGGAACACTCAGATGTGTTGAACCTTGTGCTGATCCTTATCCTTTAACGAGGATTCAGGTCCTGGCATGAGCCATGTCTCCTGCGGGGTGAAATTGCTCAGGTGGTGGGGGTTTTAGGAGAAAGCATGGCACATGTGACTGCAAAAGTCGCCTGGAGAGCTGTCTGGCCTCAAAGACAGTAAAAACTAAATGCTGTCAGAAGGCAAGAAAAACAAGCCTGGCATTAAGCAACTGAGTGAACCAGAACATAGAAAAGGAAGTTAGGAAGCTGTGGTCGTTATCCTACTAGGCTCTGGGCTGGATTAGGATAAATGGCACCCAACTTGGCTACACAACATAGCAGTGAAGTCCATTGCTTCCACAGCCACCCTGATGGGTTTCAAGTCACAAGAGCATTTCATCTGTACAGTTTATTTTCTATTCCAGATTCTCTTTCGGTGGGCTGAAGGTATTCTCTAGCGGAGAGTAAGAACTGGTGGGTAGGAATGGGAAGGATGGATTCCCCCATAGTCTCAGTAACTTCTCAGAAAGCTTTGCATGAGGACAAGTCCCCTCCTTGCTGACTAGTTGTTCTGTATCCTCCACCCTAGGGCCTGGGTGTTTCCCAAGCTCTAGAAAGTGATGTCACAGCACACCCTGAAACTATACAGACCCATTCCTGAGCTAAGTCTCAACATAAGGCATCCTCAGAGTGGTCTGGAGTGTTGGCAGCTGCCCATAGTTAGATGGAGTGGGCAGTGCCTCCAGACCCCAGCGCTCCAGCTGGGATGCAGTGATCAGGAGCAGATGCAATGAGCAGGGGTGGATGCAAACCCAGCTCCAGGGGTGTGTGACACACAGGAGATGGGGGCCTGGTTAGATACAGTTTATTCTCTTAGGATCATCATCCAACAGGTTGGAGATCAACAGTGGCTCTTTGCTGGAAATGTGGGTGGTGTCCACCAGGGGAGTGAGAGGTGGTAGTGGGGCAGATGCCTCCTTGCTACCCATCAGCTTGCACCTGGCTCTAAGTAGAGTTTTCTGTCTTGAGTTTCTAAACCCAGTCATGTGTCCCGGTGTCCTGGTTTTGGCCAAAACCAGCACACCCTAACACATACCAACCTGAGTTTTACTCCTCTTCTGCTCTGGTGACCCCCAGGCCTTTGAGATGTGGTGGTTTTGCAGTGAGCGAGACAGCAAGCAGAGATAAACTTCAGGGTACTGGGGAAAGGAGAACTCTGCTCGCCAGAAATAACTCCGAGTACTCCAGAGTTTATGGCAATTTAGTTGCCTGTCCTTAAGAGGCCTTAGAAAAGCAGGAGACACCGTGTGTGGTCTCAGGAGCTGCATCATGTTTGAAGAAACCTGTTCTGCCAGTGTCTGGAAATAGTTTTCATGGGTCTCAGCTGAAGTTTAAGTGACATCTCCACAGAACAGACTGCTGTCTCCCATGTGCCTGGGAGGGAACTTAATCCAAGTAAAGCATTTGGCCTCATTTTACAAAGCAGATTACTTGAAGGAAATGTTTTAAAGTATGTAATTCTTACCAACTGATATAGAGAAAAGCAGCAAATCCTAACAGGATCAATCCCTTCTTCTTTGCTGGGTAACGGTGTGGCGTGGCAAAGATTTCCAGGACAGCAAATGGCAATACAGCCGTGTGCTGAGGAGAAAAGAGAGCCTGTCACTGACCCGCCACAGTGCCTCACCTTCGGTCATTGCTGATCACAGAGCTCAAGAGCCTGCCTGTGAGCAAAGGATCCTTTAACAATACTGAATGCAATTGTATACAAATGCACATACCTTTTTTTTTAATAGTGAAGAAGTACCCCTGCAGTAACGAACACGGAAATTTTCTTGTTAGCGTGCTGTAAAAAGTACCGAAACAAAGTCCACCTTTTGAATGGGCTTCATTACTTTATAATAGGTGAGCCTTCCTTTTACATTTTATAATGCAATATATTTTTTGGTAGTTCCTATTAGAGTACAGAAGTATTGAAGTCTATTGTTACATGTGTCTGAGAATGACAAAAAGTCTCCTCCTCGAACTCATTAAGCAATTGCTGAATTATTATTATTGTATTTTATTTATTGTTATTTATTATTTACTCTAGTGCAATTGTAGTGTGTTCTGCTTCTCTTTGTAAACTGAAACACGTGGTGGTAACCATACAGAGGACTTCAGGCAGCTGTGATTCAGGGTGATGAAGGAACTTCAAATACACTTAACCCAGAGTTAGTAAAGAGTTAGCTTGCTGGAAGAGCTTTTTTTCTTATTCTCTTTATTATTATTTTTTCAGAGGTTTTGAATTGTATTCAATAGCTTCAGTTTCAAGGGCTTTTATGATGACAGGGGTCTGAAATGGAGGATTTCCAGCACAGGGCAGGCAGCTTGGTGGCACTGAGTATTTAGTGGTGGGGAGCTGCCTCCAGGAGGGATGCTCTTTACCTGGGCACCTGCGGGGAGGTTGGGAGCACAGCCGAAGTTCTTTTGGGCTTGGATGTTAAATGGACAATGTGGGGCTCTTGGGATGGTAACACCTCATCTTGTTGGCTGATTTGTTGTAACTTCAAAAAATAATTTGTTGGGGTGAAATTTCCTCACTAGAATTTTTATAATATTCCCTGTGCATGCAATTGGTAGGTTTCAGTTGCAATATATAGGACAGAAAGCTTAAACAACTGGGGACCAACAGAGCAAAAAACAGTCAATGAGGTGCAACGGGAGAAAACTACAGCAACAACTGTAGCTGACAAGTCAGTTAAATTCCTAATACTTAACCAAATAGTTTCACAGGTAGATGGGGAGGGGAGAAGGAGGGGGATGGCAGCAGAGAAAGATAGACTAACTTAAAAAAAAACCCAACATTTTTTTTTTTGTTTTTCCTTAAAGGCATGACCTGCTGGGTGTATGGAATAAAGTTTCCTCTTGTCCAAATTGGTTCTAGTACCTTCAGTGCAGGTATCTGTCAGAAGCTTTGCTGATTGTCTGATATGGTAGCATGGTGTCAAACGGTTATTGATGTGTATTTATAGTATGAGCTGCCACAAAGACACATTAAAGTCTTTAAATGCACATCAAACTACACATAGCATGCATGAAAAAAATTCTTTATCTATTTGTTTAAGAGGCAGACATCCATTTTTCTATGCTGCTGCCAAGTGACAGCTCACTATGTGAACCCCTTCAGGCCCCCCCCAGCGCACCCCCAGGAGCTGCTATTTGTACCTGGCTGTCCTACTACCAAAATAACCCTTCCATCTCAGTTATGTTTCTTCAGAGCAAAGAGACAGAAAAGATTTATTTGATGTTCCAGTTTCTCTCACTTGTTGGCACTGAGATTTTTCTCTGTTCTGTTTTGCAGAGAGGTTCTTCAGCTCTACAACCTCCTTGGTTGATAGCAGAGGTCCAGTTGTATCAGTACAAGTTATTTCTGGATTAATTTAACCAGAAAAATGTCTTCAGCGCACACAGGTTCCATATGTAATTCCTGTAACTGTCTTTTAGTCAGAAATCTATCTGTTAAGCTGCTTTCAGAATGCTTAAAAAAAAGTTTATTTTCCATAGGTGTTCAATAGTTTGTCTTCAAATAATGCCAAAATGCCCATGCAAGACAGGAATGATGGAAAACTTGTACTTTGTCCTCCCTGTTAGGCTTTAGCCTTTTGCAGGGGATTTGTCCATTATGTGAATGGATATAAGTCCTGGTTTTCATCTGACATCCAATAGGCTTCAAAAATTCCTTTGGGATACATGAAATGCCCTTGCTAGTCATTTAATTAATTTAAACACTTTTAACAACTATAAGCTGGTTGTTCCAGCTGTATTATAGCTGTCCTAAGAGGGATTAGGTAGAAGCGACTGGGTGGAATAATCCTGTGTTGAAGTGAACAGTTTTTAGGTGGGGGTTATTTTATATACTTATTTCCTTAGTTTGGGGCTTTTTGTTCTCAAAAGGGAATGCTAAATAACTACAAGTCAGCAGTATGGTGCTGCTTTAATAGAAAAAGCATGTGGCGTTCTGGGATGGTATTAACAGGAATGTCATGTATAAGAAAGACCTGGGAAGTGATTATGCTGCTGCACTTGAATTGCTGAAGTTTTGGCTGGTGCTCTCTCCCTGACTTGGGGCACCCCATTTTGACAGGTGTGGATAATTCGGAGCATGTCCAGAAAAGGCCAGCACAAGCAGCAAGAAAGTACAAACAGGAAAGCAGTCCAGAGGCAGGTGTAGAAACTGGGACTGAATGCATTGCTGTGTCTCGAGAGAAAAGGAAAATGAGAGCGGTTTCAAAGGCTTGAGAGGCTGATACAGGGATGACTGCAATGGGCGACTTCTCCATGTCCGTTGCCGGTAGAAGCAAGGGCGATTGGCTCAGTTTTCCTCAAGAGAAGTGTAGGTTTATGCTGAAGCAGAGGATGAAGACATGGAGAAATGGGGGCTCTCCTCTTCCAACGGGAGCAAGCTATCATGACTAGGACCCCCAACATCTCCACTCACTTATCCAACTTCTTCTGTTTCTGAGTTCATACATCTTTGCCCTGCCTTACAGGACCCGAATCCCGCAGGAAAGGGAGAAGAGGAGAGAAAAGCAGAGCTTTGCACCATATTAACAATTCCTCATTTGCCGCACAGGAGTGAGTGACACCACACTGGATGAGGCTGGAGGCACCCTGCACACCAACAACGTGGGGACAGCATGGTATTGTCACAGGGAGCAAAAACCTGGGGGGTGGCGAGGGGGAGCCCACTGCTCTAACACACGCATTGGCACCGTAGGTGAGTAGCAAACCAGTAGTGGTCTCAAAAGACAGTTGTGAGGTCATCTTTTTATTCTGTGTTGATTTAGAAAATACTTATTTGCTAAACTAGTCATTTTTGGCAGGCTCCTCCATTTATGGAGGAGTTAGAGAAAATAGTCAGGGGTCCGTAAATCAAAAGAAGTCTGTAAGTCAATGGCAAAGCTGGAAAATTTGGCTGCTTAGGGAATAGCCAAGAGTTTAGTGGAAGGGATAGGTTCACATTTCTGCTCTGCCTGATTTACAGGGGCTTGAAGCCAAGCTTCCCACTGCCTGGAAGAGTGCTTCTACCTCCAAGAGCAGTGAAAGCATTCAGGAGTTGGGCTGTCTGCCTCCAGGTTTGTGAACAGGTTCTTAAAGGTCTTGGATCTATTCTTATTTGGAAAAAGAAAAAAAAGAGGGGGGGGGGGAAGGAGTTTGTAGTGGTATAGGAAAGCTGCTTTCTTCCCAAGTCCAATGGTGACGCTGGCATGTGACTTAAGTGTGCTGTGTCTTCTGTACAAATAAGTGTATCTTCTAAAAAATATTTTGCCATATGTTAAACCAATGTTATTTACTGATAGATTAGCTTATTGCTAGTTAGAGAGAATCACTGTGTGTGTTAACTAGACATGCATTTTGTCGGGTCATTTAAACTTGCCATGCAAATGCCTTCTTGAGACACATTTCTACAATTGTTCTCAGCTACTTCATGCACCCCTATGATGAAAATTATTTGGTTTAGCTTTATATTTTTTGTGGATATAAAGCTGCTGCTTCTTCTTTTTTTTTTTTTTTTTTTTTTTNTTTTTTTTTTTTTTTTACCCACTTCCTTCTAATGTACACATACACCCCAGCCCCAATAAACACGTGGGAAAATCTTCTCTTGCACTTCTGCTATCCCAAAGTCTACTGGTCACTTTAGACATTTCTGCCGAGCCCAGTTTGTCCATTAACAGTAAAATCTTGGTGGAATTTCTGCCTAATAACCGAACATATTTATGAGAGTGGATGTGTATTTATACAGCAGACACTGGAGGAATGCGTGGTTGGCTACAGGGTGCAAAGCCTGCCCTTTGCCTGTGACATGCAGTTGGCTTTACAAATTATTTTCCTCTCACAGCTGATAGACGTTGACTTTGGCAGCATCGTTAGTGATAGACCATATATCACGGTTAAGTGTATCTACTGAAAGGCTTTAAAGACTTCTTGTATCCTTCTCAATAAAAAAAGATGTATTTTCTCCTTTGAGTTATTTTTACCGTAGGTCTCTAGTGCATGGTCATTAAATATATTTTCAACCCTATTTAGCTGGGCTTTATATCCTTAAACTGACTTAGGTCTGAAGAGTGCAGTATTATGTTGAGAAAAAAACAAAATACAAATTTTGCCTCTTGCTTTAAAGAAAACTTAATAATGAAGCTCAGATTGACACAGATCAAAACATTGGCAAAAATTACTGGAAACAGTGACTCATTTTTTATTTCAATTAACAGCTTCTCAGTTTCGCATATAAACAGTGAAACTGTCAAAAATAATTACCGCAGAGGGAGAAAAAACCTATTTCACTCCAAGGTAAGGAAAACAGGCTAAAACAATAGCTGTGTGCACTGATCAGGCTATCAATGAACCAAACTGAATCACAGGGATTTTCTCCTCTTGGCAGGAATCCTGTTAGTACCTATATTTATGTTCTTTGAAATATTATTATATTTGCTTAATAACCTCCAAAAAAATGTTGAGAAAAGCTTTCAGCCTCTAAATTTTGTAAGGACAGAACTATTTTAAATGCCTTTTAAAAATTTATTTGTACAGTGGAAAGATAAACGTTATGGGACTTTCAAAATTATCAGAAACATTTTGTTAACTAACTACACTTATAATCTGAATTCTGATTCCAGACACTTAATTTAACGATCCTCTGTGGCCCTTTTTGTCACTTATGTTTTTTAACTTGGGTTTGGTTTCTTTGCTTTTTTCCTGACAAACTGAGGTGAATCTGAACTGGTTATAAAATTGGAAAAATTGGTTTTGTTGCTCTTAAACTCTGGCATATGAATACAGGGAGAGGAAAGTTTGTTAGACATATGCCGGACTTTATCTGAAATATTGGCATGTTAACTCATCTCCTGTGGAGAAGAATGAAATTATAACACTCGCCTGCTTCTTCATTTTTTGTTTCCTACCGTATGTTGTATGTTTCCCAGGATACATTTCAGGTTCATGAGTTTAAACTGAGATAAGTAGTCCTCTCTGGATATTATTTCCACTGTTTGGTAAGACCATATGGAATTTTTACTTCCCGTATTTTGAGTCACTTGTGTATTTATTCAATGGCATATCCTGGTTTTGCTGTCGAGCATGTAAGCAAAAGCAAGTTTCCTGGGGCTGAGAAGACAGGGTTGGGTAGAGTTTGTGTTCAGCTGCAGGCTCCAGCCTAGGCTGAGTTTTAAACCCATGAATAATCTCCCCAGAGCTGCTGAGATCACTTGTATACCTCACGCATGTGTCGCAGTTTGACTCGGTTTGACCCTGTTTGACTCCAGAGTGAAGGAAATGATGCCTGGGTTGACCATAGCTGTTTGTTTCTAATTCATCTGCATTTACATATTCTCTGTGTCTGCTTTCCATTAACATGGGAGGCTTTAGTGGGGAATTTTTCACAAACAGTTACCACTGGCCAAACTAAACTCCACTGGGCACAGTTGGACACCGTCAAGTGCTTTTGAAAAACTGCCCGTGTTTCTCCTTCCAGACAAATTCCCTGCAGAGCTTGTGTGCTGACAACCTCTCGTGGCTGATACTCATGCTTCTCTCTTCTCCATCAGTATGTTACTGCAAAGAAAAAGTAAAAACCCACTTTGGGGCTGTCTTATGAGTCTCATGAAGCCAGTATTCATTGGTTGACCCTTGAGGTGTTTACTCAGTTATTCAGCTCTTTGTTGGGAAATGTCCTCTTGTCTATGGAAATTTCCTTGGGTTGGATGCTTTCAAAAGCAATCACAGCCTGTGTTATCTGAGTATAATAAAACTAAATGGCTTCCTGTCACCATAACCTCTATTTAGTTTTATACTCCTCGTAATTTTCTGAGTCTCTATATGCTCTCTCCTTTCTTGGCTTCATTTTGGAACAAATTCCCTCTTTTGGTTTATTTTGCTATGACACAGTCTTCATTCAAATGCCTCCTTTAAAATTTTTCTTTTGCAATCTGTCCTTATACATTTTTCTTCCTCAATTTTTTAGGGTGTGAGGGTCTTAAGCATTACTGTTCATTTAATTTCTTTAACTAGTACATTGCCTTGATTAAAATATTGAGTTAAATAAATAAATAATTCCCTCTCGGAGTTCCTATCTGTCTATTACATTCCCAGCCATCAGTGCATTTTCAGGGAACCATAGGTTTATATTGTCCCTGCTCACTGCAGGGGGGGGGTGGACAAGATGACCTCCACGGTCCTTTCCAACTCAAACTATTCTATGATTCTATGATTTGTATTATGGATTGAGGTGAGGCACAAGAGCCCTGTTACCGAGCAGGTGTGGAGACAAATCAGTCAGGAGGCGATTGCTCCATTTAACTCCAGCAGCACTCTTCTCTGAACCATCAGCTGCTATCTGCTTCTGCCCTTTCCAGATCTGATCATGCTCATCTAAAAAGCAATGGTTTTGGTTTTGTTTTGTTTGTGGTTTTGTTTTGTTTTGTCCCAACAAACAAAAAACTTTTCCTGAGACGTATAGGTAGTTTGGGAACATTATTGTGAAAAATGGATGAAAGAGCAGACCAGTGGTATGATCGAAGGTAAAAGAGCTTCAGAGATACTGTTTCCTGCATGCACACCCGCCTCTTTGGAAATAAGGCTCTGGCTGAGTATCCTATTGCTTACCAGCAAATGTTTTGTCTCTGTGTCAATGCCAGGATTTTAATTGCATTTCTCCCTGACATTAGATATGTAATCTAAGAAACTGATGTTGCACTGCAGCTGGAAGCTGACATGAGACTGAAGTGACACATCCTTCAGTCTGGAATATTTGTCTCCAGCTGTTCCTTTGCGGGGTGGGTGACGGAGACTGCACCTGTGCACGCTGGGGTAGCAGCAGCCAGGGAAGATTTTCTGCCATAACATTTATCCATGAAACACATCCTTTCTCCCTGAGGAGATGGGCTTATGTCAACAGAAATGGAAAGTTAAAAAAAACCCAACAAACAAAAAACCAAAATGTAGTGCTGGGAAAAGCTAAGCATCTTTGCTCTTAAATGAGTGGGGTGATGAATTTCATGTGCCATATCCCTCACACACACATTCTTCTTCTTTGCCAAAAGCTGAATATAATTGGAAGCCTATGAATGTCCGTAGTTGCCAGACAGCTTAAAATTGAGATACTGTGAAACGCAAGCAAATGGAAAGGTTTCTCTCTCATGTAAATATGCAAGAATTATTAAGCCTTAAACACCAATTGCAAGGAGAATCGCTTGCCATGGTCAAAGATACAATCCTTCACATAGGTGCTCTCACGTAGGAGTAAGAGTAATTTGTGCTCATATAACTTATTTTATTTTCCAGTTGGAAATCAATCATAGTGATAGAAAATAACATTTCTGTTGATATAGTCATGTCCAGGCTAGGAAAGGTAATGGTGTAGCTAGGAGGGTATAACACAAGTAGCTTGTAAATATCAACAACCTCAATTATGAGAGGGTCATGGCAAGCGTTGCTTTTTTTTTACTGTCAGGGTCTCGTGGCTTGCTTTCAAGGAAAACTACTTGTATGCAAACAGGCTGTTCTTTCACTCCCTTGTATTTTCCTTTTGCATTCAGGTACTACTCAGCTACTCTTCATCAGGGCAAAGTGCGGAGGAGCTTGAGAGGCTCAGGCCATGCGGGGTCTGTTGTCATCTTTGCTGAAAGTCTGCCAGGTAAGGAATTTTTCTTCTGTGCCTCCATTTACACCTCTCCTTTATTCTTCTTTAGCTTACACTATCTTCAGAACCTGCACATTTCATAACTGTGTGTCAGTAAAGTGCCTAGGACACCGATTTTTGTCAAGGTGGTAGGGTAACGTGGCTACAGATTAAATTAGGGAAAGAGATGCCTAAACTAAACTTGATCCAGCCTAGAAATAAAGAAAACTGCTTTTTACAAGAAAATTTGCATTTTACAAGAATTGTGCCTGACAGACTGAGAATACAAACTTCCTTTACAAAAAGACAATGGTACTATTACCATTTTTGTGAAGGCATCTGGTCATTGTTGATATGTATCTTTTCTTTGGTTATAGATTCAAAAGTTTTTGAGCAATCTCTTCTGACCCATCATTGCCCCTTTTTGCTTAGCATTCAGTTCTGTCACCCCTTCAAAATGTAGTATTCCCCTCTACTGCCATTAAGTTGAATACTACATGCATATGATTTAATCCAAGCTGTCTCCAGCAGTTAGTCGCCTTCAGGAGAGTATCCAGATGTTGCTGGAAAAGAGATGACTGGGAAAGAAATAAACAATTTCACTTGATAAATGGGCCAGTGTATCTTTTGCCTCAGCCATCTCCCACTTCGAAAATCTTGTTCAAATAAAATAATTGTGCTTGAGACATAAGTAGGTTTGTTTTTTTTCTTTTTCATCCATGAAGCTCAAAGCTTCACATAAAGATGGTAAAACCCAATTATCCCAGACAAAGAGAAGTGGAAACTGAGGCACAACCCTTGGGTTAAGCTCAGGAGAAAGGCAAAGGGAGAAACCCAGGTAGTCTGGAGTATTTGTCCTCCTTCAAATATTCGCAAGACTCCTTTCTGCATTAACCATCCTTTCTGCAAAACAGAAAATGTTTCTGCTCAGGGTGCAAAAACATGCCTAAAAATGTAATGTTCTCTGTACGGCTTTGGGTTACCAGGTGGGCAACGACACTTTCCCACTGTAAGAGCAGTAAATGTGAGAAAAATAAATGGCTAGTTCATTTTTGCAAGGAAGGTGCTGCAGCATCACTGTGAACTCAGGGAGTTTGGTATTCCTGAAGTGTTTTTGCATGATTTTTTTTTAGGTTCGCTCTTCAGTTACATAACAACATATGCTTTCCCTATTTACAACATTAAAATAGACTGAGAGCAAAAAAAAAATACTCCCACTGCAAATTATATGGCACTGACGTCTACCACTGATACACCGATGTCTTTTTCCACCAAAGCCAGCTAGATGCTGCCTCAATCTGCCGTGAAATGTCTGTAATTTCAGAGCCATAAAGTATAGCGATGCGCAAGGCAATGAACCCAAAGGAAAAGCGTCTGCTTGGCAATCAGAACTTGGAGATTGTCCCTTAAAGTGTTGGTAGCTCCCTAGAGTTCCCAGCAGATACTTTGGGTTGGAAGAAAGAGATGCCTCAGCTAAGCCTGAAGGCACCTGTTGGAAGGTGTCCCAAAACATGGGGACTGTCACTAGCAGGGATTAGTCTGTGGTGGTGGCAGATGTTTTAATGCTTGATAGCGACAGTTCCCACCCAGGAACTGTCAAACGCAAGATGTCTGCAGTGTATTTAAGAGCTTTAGAAAGAAAATACTAGGTTGTGATAGAAGTTTGCTTTATGTGAAGTTTTTCTCTCGTCAAAATAATTTTGTGGAAGAATTGTTTTCCTTTTTTAACACCTTTTTTGACATTTCTGAAATGGAAAAGCTTTTTGTTGTTGTCAGAGTGACTCTGTTACAAAATGTAGTGTAGGTAGGGTAAGAAAGGAGTTATAACAAATACATTTGATGGATTCCTGCAAAGAGCTCTTGTACATGAAATAAAAATGTACATTCTAGCACCTCTCAGCCTTCCCATGTCATAAACAAATGTGGAAATGGAAAGGGCAAATTCTCAGCTGTGCACTGGGATTAAAACAAGCAGCGAAGCTCAGCTCCACCCTGTGCCCTCCCCTTCCCCAGCACCTCCGCTGCCGTCACGATTTTAAACTTCAACCAGCCACACATACCGAAACTCTGGACCTGAAACAAGTGTGATGCTGAGGAAAAAAGGAATATTTCTTTTTTGGTAGACAATGCTTTTGAGAGAGAGTGGTGCCCATTGGTGCCCATACAGAGGTTTGGACTGCTGCGTAAGAGTCCTGGTGGAGATGGGTTGGTGGCAGAGAGCAGGTGATAAGGTTAAAAGTGCATGGTGGCTGCAGTATATCACTTGGATGGCAGCGATGCGGACGTGCCTATGTGTGTTTGGATACCTGGCACACGTATCTGGATGCACAGATCTAAATCAAAACCTTTAGCAAGTGTCTCAGCCAGAAGCCCCAAAGCCTCCTGCATTTACCTTCAACACACGTCAGGAGCTGCTGCAGTGGGCTGCAAAGCATCGTACTTAAGAAATGAAGTCTGGAGAGAAATGAGTGTTCTGTGTGATTATTTCATACTTTCTGGCTTCTCTGATTCAGCCTAGCACTGAGCCTCTCCCTTCTCTCCCCCTTCCCATTAGCCCCATGAGGCCTCCCTGACCTTCCAGTCCACCCACGGTTTCCATGTTACTGTCAGCCTCCTTACACTTGACTGATGAGAAATATGTGATTATTCAACACATCATAAAAACAGCCAGAGCAAATGAAGGAGAAATCTGGAAAGTATTTATAGAAAATCTGTAAACAATCATTGCAATTCAGCTATTCAAAGCTGTGCACACATTAGCTTATTAGCTGCTGAGCTGTCAGATGTTCTTTGGTTCTTTCACCTTTTTAAAAAAAAAAATTAAGAACTGCTTTGTTATAGTCCCAGCCATTTTGTATTTTATAGACTTCTGTTTGTAGAAACAATTTTATTTTTTGAGCTACAGTAACAGAGAAGAGATTATTTTTTTTTCCTTATGACTACACATCATTTCACTGACTTCAGAGGTTTCACAAGCACCAATTCACTGACAGTCCCTGTGTGCTAAAAGGCTTCTCGAGGCGACCTCAAGCACATGCATCTGTTTGCTGTGCGCAGCTCAATGTCAGATTCGGATAAGTAGGAAGGAGGAGGTGAGAAAGAAGAAGCCACGAAACCCTTCTGGAAAGCAACACAATACAACGGTGGGACGCGCGTTGCAAAGCCTCTTTTCTCTGCGAGAGGCAGGGGCGTTTCTTACTCACCATGGCGTGATTTAACCAGCATGGGATGACTCCATCAAGGCTTTTGGGGTAAACCAGCTCTCGATTGTAGGTATGTAGTGTCCAAAAGGATATAGACACAAACTGGAACCAAAATACAGAATGAAAGAAATGTCAAAATGAAAGACAAACATAATGGATAGGATTTGGCTAGCGCTTTCATCTCTGAGAAGGCAAAACTCCTACATGAAAAATGGTGACATTGCCGCATAAACTCACGTATCTCACGTTGCAACATTAAGAAAGGAATTTACTCTGAGGTGCAGTGTTCAGTGTTGATACTGAGTGAAAAACCTCCTTTATAAACTGCCGATGCTGACATTAGCTGTGGAATTCTAGGTTAGCTTTAAACTTTTTTTTCTTTTTTTCTTTTCTTTTTTTTTTTTTTCCCCTTTGCAGATGAAATCTTCTGATGGTCCAGAAGGGACCAGTCCTTGAGGGATTGACTGTCAAGCCACAGGATTTTTTCCATTCAGTAACAAAGTTAAATCAGATCTTGGTAAAACAGTTCCCATAAAACTTACCTTTATCTTCACAATCCATAAGCCTAATTCCTAAACTGCAGGTGCAAGCTGCACGGTGGGCACCCATTTTTTTCCCAACTGAGGAGTATTTACAGTGGGAGAACTTCACTGGAGGAAACGAACCCTGGTATCTGTTACTGATACCTGGAAGCTGATTTGCACTTTTGGCCTGACTTTGTATTTGAGCTCACTTTGTTTGTGCTTGGGGTTGGAAATTGGGGGTGTCAGATGCTGGAAGGGACTACTCTGTGCCTCTGCCCTGCGGGCACAGTGAGGATGCCTGGGGGGGATATGACAGCAGCATGGTGAACACTGCTGTGCAGGGAAGATAAATCAGCCAGTCTCCCTGTCTCTATCCCTGGCAGGACTGTTTTAGTGAGCCAGCTGGCTGAGCTGCTTGTGGACCAGATTTAAGCAGTGCTTCTCAGCCCTTTGGGAGTCAGAGGTGGCTGCAGGCTGCACTCGCACAGAGCAGCACCTCCATGTAGAAGTAACCCATTAGTTCCCATCCAACCCCCAGCACCAGATAAACAGCATTTCAATAAACAGCATTGTCTGGAGGGAGAAGCTGATCCATGACGAATCTGATGTAGGCTGTGACTGTATTTATTGTCCTGTGAATCTGTTTCTCTCCAGTGCTTATCCAAAGCCACACTGGAGTCAGAGAAGGAGACGTGAGATTTTGCTGCCTCTTAGGTACCTTCTTACATCCTACTGGCCCATGCTGCCCTTTAAAGAAATGCCCTAAGTCAATAAATCCACAGCTATTTGGACCAGGAGATTAACAGAGAGGTTACACCTCATTCACCCTTTGGGGTCAATCTGTGTCACTGGGGGACAGCAGCCCTAAAGTTTGTGCAAGAGGCTTTGCATTCAACCAGGACATGCTCAGCACCATTTCTTCTTCTAAACGGTCCAAATCCATTTTCAAATAGGTAAAAGAAAGCCTACGGTTCTTTTCTATTTTATAGCCCTGCATGGTATGTTATACACCCCATAATTCATGCAAACGCTCTTTTTACACACAGAGGTTACTTACTGTGGACACGGGGAAAGCCAGGACACTGAAAAGAAGGTCTCTGCTGGAAATTACGCACTTAGCACATCGCAGTTCCTTAATTAGTCTCAATACATCAGCCAGGAAGGACACCCCATAGAAGAGAGCCTGCAAAATCTAAAGTAATTACACCTAATGAGGGAAACTCATCCAGCTTTCATTAGCACGATCCTCAATGAACTCTGTTCTCGCTCTTCAGGGAGCTGTTTTGTTTGGGAGCTGCCAGCCTGTGTGAGGGAAATAGCTGTGGGCTAAATCTTTTTTTACTAACTGAAACTGATTAAATAAAGTTGGTCGCGAGATAACTCTTTAACAGTATCTCCTTTAATAGACTAAACAGAGATGTGTGATGTGATTCAGGTGGCAGAGGTGGCAAGATGTGCTGAAAGCCAGCTCCTTCCCACTTCCCATGTTAACTGCTATGTTCAATGTACCTGAGCAGAAGCAAGAAAGAATAAATTGTGCCAGGAAACAATTGCTAGAGGGCTTCTCCCACCATTTAGCCAACACAGGGCCTTCTTTCTGGGGTCTCAGGGTGCTGCTGATCTCAGTGTCAAGCAGCTCAAAGTGCTCTAACATGAGAAGGAGGTGCAGAAGTTATCAAAACCAGCACCTCTTTTGCTGAGCTCAGAGGGATTCAGAAAAGGATCTCAAGTGCTTAGAAGCAGAGATCCAGACTCCACTAGCTAAAACTGAATAAGTTAAACTATTTATAACTAACAAATTTTGGAGGGGGTTGTGTTTTGTTTAGGGGTTTTTTTTGTTTCTTTAAATAATTTACAAGTAAGGAGGGTGGTGATGTTTGGGAAGAGTGCTAGGAGGATTTGGTAAAGAATTAAGTAAGTGCACAGTGACAAAACGGAATCCTACAAATTGTGTACGAAATTGTCACAATGTTGTGGTTTAAGCCAATATTGCTTTTCTGATTAGTTCATTTTCTCTCCTAATACTACACAGCGGATCAAGCTGAACCAGATTCATCAGACGCACGAAGGCAAAGCCTTGCAGGAAAATACTTCTCCTGCTACCTTGCATTCAGCACTGAGCCTAGTTCAGGTCTGTTAACTCACGGGACAGCCTCTTTTTCAGGCTAGGGTGTCCCAGAGTAATGCGATACGGGAAATACAGCCTACTGCGAACGCTGGACCAGCTAGCAATGCTTACATGGAAAGAGGCTGTGTTACAGCTTTTGGGATGAGATCTCTTTTGCCATGATCTTACTCTGAATCAGATATTTATTTAGAGCAAAGCGTCTGAAGTTGCAGCCAGCTACTTCATCAGTTTCTGAAGGAGCTGATGGGTGGTGCTTGGGAGGGGACAGAATTAGTGCAGTGCTTTTCCATCAGAAATTCCCGTACTATCAAAATAGCTGGGGGGAGGAGGGGACTTAGGATTTTACCATGCCCATCGTCAAATAAGGGTTTCTGCAAGCTTGAGTTTACAGAGACTGATTCTTCCCCAGGGAGCAAAATTACCATAGTTTGCATGACCAAAGTATCCTTGTAGTTATCCATAACCATCACCATCCATTTTGCAGCTTTGTAGCAAAGGGGAAAGATGCATCCTTCCTTCTCTATCCTTTCTGCAGTCCAGATGATCATCCCAGTAGCTGCAGCCAGGTGCCACTGGGGGAGTGTCCCCGCTCCATGCGCAGACCCTGGCCCAGGGTCACCCAGGATGAGATATCGGAGGTCGTGCACCACCCGGCTCAGCTGCAAAGCCCCATGTTTCCTCTCAAGAGCATGGGGTGAACAGCCACATTTTTACATAAGAAAAGCCCAAGCAGCTTCATCAGAACCTACATATGGTTTTGTTCAATTCTGAGGCACCCAAACCAGCTCTTTTAAATGTGGTTTTCTCTCTGTGTCCCTCCTCATTATCACAATTAGCCTCTGTGACTCCAGGCACAATTTCAGTCAGTAGGGATTCAGCCCTCCACGTCACAGGTCCAGTTCAGAAAAGTCCATGCTGGGGCTCAGTGCACTTAGACCCAAGCACATGCTCAACCTAAATGTCAGCCGCAGTCCTTGGCCTCACCAGGACACCAGAACCAAGTGGTGGAAGAGCTAAGAAAAGCCTGGTAATAAACAGCAGCTCTTGTTACACCCTGTAGCGTCAGCAGTAAGTTTCTGTAAAAAGCTTGAAAAATGAACATGAGGGTGGTGACAGTCTGGTGACACATGGTGACTAATTGCCAATAAAGTAATTAGGGAGAGGCCTGGTTCCCAGAGGATGGGGCTATTATTATCTTGTTCATGGTCAGCCTTACATTAATCATGGGACAAGGATAGGCTGCTCCTTCCACCCCCCTTCAAAATTAACTAAAGCAAACATTTCTGAAAAGAAACAGTCCCAAACCAGCCAGATTCTCAGCCTGGTAAATATTCTGTCATATGCAGGGGAGGACAATGTTATCTTCCGTATGGAAAATGCTTATCGGAATGTGTAACCTGACCCATTTCTCTGGCTGAGCACGGAGAAGAACAACTCCTGAAGAAGTCTGAACTCAGCCTCAGGAGCTGGTTTTTACACTGCTCATAGCTCTACCCTTGTCTGTCACCGTGGGTCCAAAGGGCTTTCAGTCAGTTTGTGATCACCCTGTATTTCCAGGAGCAATGGAAGAATACATGAGTAGTTTTCAAGCCAGTAAACTGAACCTAGCTAGAACCATCCCTAGTAACGCTCAGTCTGGCAGCGTGCGCTGCTGGTACGCTTGAGTCACAGCTCCAAACCCATGCTCTTCCAGGCTTATTCCTGTAAGAAAGGTGCATCCAAATCTCACAGCCCTTCACTAATGGGAAAATGTTGACATAAAAAAAGAAAATTACATGAAAACATCGAATTATTCCAGATGTCCTGTGAATTTTCCAAACAGCAGTGCTGGCTCTCAAAAATCCATTGCAGCCGCTTATGGAATATGAATCCACTGACTGCAAATAAAGAGGATCCCCTAAAGTATTCCCACACAAACAGAAGGAAGACTGGAAGCATTCAAAAAGCTAATGATTAACCCAAAGAGGAGAATATGGATATGATTATCCCTGTTGGAGAGATGCTGTTTTCTTCTCTGGACCCTGCAGAGCACCATGGCGCTAGGTGCTGTAGAAATGCTTAATTTGACCAGATTGATTTTGCAAACTGAGGGTCATAGTGACAGAGACAAACCTTAATTTTTATCTGCTGCAGTGATCAAAGGGGTGTTTGCGTTTGACTAACCTGACATGATTTACTTCCGTGTATAAGATCTAGCCATATGTGTATACTGAAATCTCCAACTAGTACAAATAAATCGGGCTCCAGGCTCTGCCCTTAAGGGGGGGGATAAGTCAAATATTCTGAGTAGGCTATTAGACGTAACAGTCAACATTTAATGTAGACACACATCCATTCACGTCATAGTGACCTGGGAAATATGCATATTAAATACTGTGTCTATTTTGAAAGTAATAAAAAAACCAGCTTTCAGGAGAATTGAGAAGTATTTCAATTATGAGACACAAAAGTGCAAGGAATACAATGGGGCAGGAATGCAATTAGTAGTTTCTAGAGGTGCAGTGTGCTCATTATGCAATGATTTACTAATAGATTTACAGCAGTGAGCAGAATTTTATGACCTCAGATTTTTCAGGTAATGAATGATTCAGCTTGTACTCTTTTGTGTCACAGACAAATGAAATACAAAACTTTTTATCTGTCATTTCTGCTTGTTCAATAATCAGTCAATGAACTCCTTTGATATAAAACTCACTTATCTCTTTTTTTTTTTTCCCCTACAAAAATATTTCCTTTCTGAATCTTGATTGCCGTGATCATTAACTAGATAAATGAATCTGAAGTAGCATCAGAGCTGTAGCTCTCTTGGGAGAGCCATGTGATTGGGAAGGAATTGAATGACGTGCTAAAAGCGGGTCGTATCTAGAAGAAATTCTTCCAGCATCCCTCCAGCAGAGCTAGGAGTCAAGCTGTATTTCCATCTCTGGAAAATGTCACGTTTCCCAGTATTTCCATTTTGGATCAGAACAAGCTGGCCACAGCAGCTTTCCACAGAAGGAAATTTTTTAAATGCAACTCCAAAGAACTAAGAGGAATTTTTGGGGGGAGAATTTCCAAGTGATTCAACCAGCCAGTGCCAGAAGCCAGGCAATCGCAGTCTGGCAGGAGACAGGCAGGAGAGGTGGACAATTGCATGCCCAGCTTTGGAGAAGCCTGCAAGGCACGGCCCAGCCCTGCCCAGAGCAGCTGCTCCATGGAACCAGCACAGCCCAGCGGGATGCTTTCAGCTGCTCCTCTGCCCTGGGACCATACCTCCCGCTGCCCCCTCTTATACAGCAGTTCAGGAGACTTTCACCACCTAGAGATACTGTCCAGATCAACAGGAGAAGTGGGGATGAGGGCATTTCTTTCTCTGGGGTCCTTTCTCTTTTTGGCAATCCTTTCTTGAAAAAACCCCACATCTCTGTAGAAGAAGGACTACCAGCTGTGAAGGAGTAATTTTGCACATCCCACCCCATTGACACATTTTCTGCATGAGAGATAGGCAACATCTTCAGCCCAAACCATCTCCCCATTGTCTGACAGCTCCATTTGAGCATCAATATCAGATCAATAGGTGGTTAAAAGACGGGAGACAAAGGACTGGAAAAGTGGAGTGAGGGCCCCTGCTCACACAGATTTAATGAGACCTGAGCTGTCCAGCAGATCCATAAATGAGCTGGGGAAGGCAGCAAACTCTGAGGTGGTAAAGCTTTGTAAATCTTTTTTATTATTCCCCCCCCCCCGTCAAAGCAAAACTGGACTGCAAAATTGCCAAAGAATCTCAGGATACTGAGTGCCTGAGAAATCGAATAGCAGGTGAAAATCAGTATTGGTAAATGCAGTGTAATGCATTTCAGAAAAAAAACCCAACTTCAACTATATGTTTTTCAGCTGTGGGTTCTAAATTAACTATCACCATCCAGGAAAGACATGCTGGGCTCACTGTGGATAGCTCTCTCAAATCGCTGGCTCCTTGCTCACCAGTACTCCAAAAAGACAAATAAAGAATTAAGAATTGTTAACAAGAAAATAACAGACTAGGAAACACCTTTAGGCCACTGTACAAATCCATGCTGTGCTCAGAGCTCGACCACTGCAGCCTGCCCTACTTATTCTTTCCTGAAATGAGAAAAACTACTGGAAAGGGTGACAAGGATGCTTCAATGAAAGAAGCATCCCTTTGTGAAGAGAGATAAAAAACGTTTGGACTTCCAGCTTGCAGAAAAGAATAACTGAAGGGAAAATGTGGCAGATGTCTCTAATGAGTGGCAAAGAAATAGTGAACAGGAATGGACAATTAAATTATGACACAGAAGTAAAGAGGCATCCAATTCAGTTGTCAGGAAGCAGGTTTACACCAACAAAATGAGCTGCTTTCCCACTTGCCTCATGGCACTCATTGCCACAGGATAGGGGAGGTACCACAAGTATAAACAGGTATGTTTTTCCTTTAGATAGATGAAGGGAAGGCTTTGAATGGGTATTAGCTACCTTGGCCTGGATTTATTTTCTGGCTGGGTAAGCCAATATGCCATGGTGAGGGCAGAGCCATGGAAAGTTCATTTTACACTTAGACATGCTCATGTCTTGTGTAACCTTCCCCTGATCATCCACTGCTGGTCACTAAGGGAAGCTGGATGACAATTTCAATGAGCATTTCTGCATCCCAAAAACTTGCTTTCTTGCTTTGTCTTGTTGAACTCATGCTTCAGAACCATGTCATATACTGGGTGATAGATCCCGTTATAATGGTGCTAGCGGATGGAGGTGGAGATGTTGTTTTGCCTGAAAGTATGGCTGATACTTCAATGGGGCCAGCTTTCCCCCAAAAAACAAAGGAGAGGAGCTGGGCACACGGTCCCTTTCCTGGCACTTAGCTGGTAGCGTTTTAGTCTAATGACATATGTCCCAGCAGGACTAAGTGAATATCCTTAAGGTTGTTGAATCCTGACCATTTGATCCCTGGCATTTCAGAAAAATTAATTTTTAAAACATCACAAAAAGCCTAAATATACTGATATGAAGACAACATAGCAACAAACCCTAAACATGCCATCCTGACGGCAGTGATGTATGTGCCCTCATCCTTCCACAGCTGGCTTGGTCACTGAGAAGGGTGCTGTGGCGCCCTGAAGCCTGGGCTGTTGTAGCCACCTCACATCCCACCTCTTGGTTGTATATATTTTGAAAAAATCACAGAATGGTTGAGGCTGGGACACAAATTTCCCAACACCCTGGGGTTATCCAAAGACCCCACTTGGAGCTGGGGAGCCTTTGGGCTTCCATTGAACTTCACCATGGGGTGTCTCCTGAAGAGTGAAAGTAGAGAGAACATACTCTTGGCCACTGATATTTAACTCTGACAGTCACACAGAATGGACAAGATGCCATGGAGGTCCCTGCCGTCATCCTTCAGATTAGCGACTGACCCAGAAACACATCCCTTGTAGGAACCCCCTCTGCATGCCCGGTCTTTCCACCCCGCTGCCACCACTGCCACCAGTCACTGATGAGCCACTTGGACTGCACTGGGTATCTCTCCCCCAGGGCATCTCAGGTACTTTCATTTTCATTTCTAGCTTGTGAAACATTAACGTATTAGGAGAACACATTGCAGTCTACATTTTTCTGCATACTTTTAGGAAATGCAGCAAACTTTGCACTGTTAAAACACATGTGATAATGTCACAAGACCCTCTCTCCACTGGCTGGAATTTCTTTCCCTCGTGCTCTTAAATAATTGTCAAACTAAGCGTGTACAGTGAATGGCTAAATTAGCACCGTGCTATGCTTTGTTTTACCTTTTCTGTAACTTACAGGACATAAAAGCCTATTAAAAAATTGAAGTAAAACTCTAAGCAGCATTATAATGTATATTGAATTAAGGGTCAGATAACATGCATCAAACTTGCACGTGTCCTGGCTGGACATACCCTTTCTGTCCCCCTCCTCACCAAGAGCTTATCTCTTTTACAAGGAGGCAACTAGCTTCAGAGTACTTTCTGAAAGCCAAGCAGCTCTCCAGCCGATATTCTTTCTGCATAAAACCTGTGAATACATTTCACAGCACAAGCACGAATCCCTACTTTAGTTTCTTTTGGGGTATAAACTGTTAAAGGAAACAGTTTAACAGCAGCAAATATACCAGCTGCATATGTCTTGAGGCACAGATGGCAGACAAACAAACAGACATATTGGTATCGCTGTACAACACGATTTCCTTACCAGATTGAGGACTGTCAAATATTTCCACTGCCCACCGTAAAGGAACACTTCAGATGGCCGCTCTCCTGCTTCTACGTGCGTGATTGAATAGGAGACAAAAAAATACCAGACAAAAACAAGGCAATGGTAGATCGCGAGAGTAGAGATTTCCATGCTTCAGCTGAGAGCGAGTGATAATCGGTCCCAAAGCAGCTTTTCCTTTAAAGTCCTCAGTCGCTGAGCATGGGAAGCAGCAGGACAGGAGGAGGGTTTACTTCAGAGCAGACTCAAGACACATTGCCACTTTGCTCTTGTTGAAATGCATACTCACAAGACTGTGAACTTTGCTTCTACTTGTTTCCCTTTTTGCTGGGCAGACAGGCTGGGAGGGGAGGAAGGGTGAAAAGAATAGGCTTATTCCTCGGATTTAAATGCCTTGCTCAAGATTAGCGAGATTAGTTGTGGAGTTACATAAGATTTTTAGGGGTTTTTTTTGCAAAAGTGGAGGGAGCTTTGTTGACTATTCTGTATAATGGGCTGTCATGCTTTGGGTAGCAGGTGCAAACAAGCAGCATTTTCCTCACTCATAGTGATGGGTGCAGCTCAGCTTGGGAAGCCTCTGTGACTGTTTTTTCCTTGCGACAAAGGAAGAAGTGGGAAACAGAATGGTCTGTGAAAAGAAAACCAAACGAGACGATTTGTTGATAGGCTATGGAGGTGGCAAGGAAGCTGAGAGGAGTCGTACACAAAGGTCCTTGGGGTTGAAAATCGCTGCACGTGTTGACTTTTTTTGTTGTAAAGGCTCTGCTGTGCACGGCAGATTGATGCTTTAAAGCTTTGGGAGGGATGGAGACATGGAGCAAAGACCTTGGATGGCAAACGTTAAGCACTGAGCAGGGTGTCTTGCCTACCTGCATCTTTACTTGCTGCCATCCACCTTCAGGCAGGCCCTCTTCCCTGGTGGGACATTATCACACCGTTGGTGCTGGGGTACAGAAGAGAAAAACCAATACTCGTGCAATGACCCTAAAATGAAGCGATCAGTGAAGTTCCCATGGAAATGCTGATTTTTTTCCCTATAGTAAGGAATTCTGCTTTCTTTTTTTTCCCTTCTAACTGGCCTACAGGCAGCATTGAGCAACCTGCTGTGTTCCGGTTTGTTTTGGTTTTTCTCTTGCATTCTTTTTTCCCGCCTGATACTGGATGGGAGGCTCCATGTGGGATGATTTCCTAGGAACTCAGACAGCAATGTGCATGCACACTGGGTAACAGCACTTCGATATCCTCATGTGTTTCATTGATTTCTCCCCTAACTCAGGTTACCCCATCCAGATTCCAGCCATCACAATCCCAATAGTATACTTCTGCCTCACTGAGAAAAAAATAAATACGTAGATCCTTTTGTTTGAAGTTGGAGGAGAAAACCCCTTTCCAGAAAAAAAAAAATTAAAAACTATTTTTTGGACTCTGACAATGTAACCAGTCTTTTCCTAGGAAATACAGTAAAAAAGGGTTTTCCATTGCCTTTACAGACTTTCTGGGGAGGGACAGTGCTGTCATGAGGTGCTTCCTCTGCTCCTCCTTTTTAAAACTCACCCCTGTGACAAAAAGGCAGCAACAGAATAAGACTAGGGCATGGAAGGGCCCTTTTTATTAGTGATTTGCATATCAAAGGCACCAGGCAGTCAGCATTTAACAAGTTATCTTCACAGCAGCCTTTCTAAGGGTTTTGCTATAGTGCAACTTTAAAAAAGGGAAGACATGTGCTTCTGCTCAGTAGGTGCCCAAATGCATGCAAATGAATGCAAATGTATGCAAAATGGCAAGGTATGTTTTTGCTTTTCTGGAGGATCTTGGCCAGTGTAGCTGGGAAGGTGTTAAGCACGGTGACAGTTTTCTGATGTGGACACCTGTCCCACAGACTGAGACCATCTGCTTTATTTTCTCATATATGGGAAGCAAGATACATATCCTTCAGCCTAGAGAAGGGATGAAGTTCGGATGTAGGAACATCATAAAGGAAGGATGAGTGCCATGTAGGATCTGAACTGGAACACCCCACACTTTGTGGAGTCTTATTTCACTGACAGTGCAGTGCAGTGAGCAAACACACTGGAAGAGTGGTTTCCTGTGCCTTCTGTCCATAGAGTCATAGAATGGTTTGGGTTGGAAAGGACCTTAAAGATCATCTAGTTCCAACCCCCCTGCCATGGGCAGGGACACCTCCCACTAGCCCAGGTTACTCAAAGCCTCATCCAGCCTGGCCTTGAAAGGCATGTCCATGGGTGTGAACATCTACTGAAGGTTCAATAGAACAGCAAATTCAGCCCAAAACCTTTTGCAGGGAGTGGAGAAGAGGAAAAAAGAAGAAGCACGCAGGGGCACAGGCAGATGTGTGTGCAGACTGTGCGGGATGGCTTAGGGAAATACCATTTTTCATCTGCTTGGTACCCCACCCCAGCTCAGATCTCCTGCTCCCTTGCAGCTGAGCCACATTCATGCAGTCTGCCAATTCTCCGCGTCTGCTTCAGAGGCTCATCTGATTTCAGCAGCAACAGCTGACTTTCTGCTGAAACAAACTGGGAGCTCCCACTTAGTCCATGAGCTGAAGAATAGTAACAAGAAACTGGAGCTGTAAACCACCTTATATTCACAAAATGTCCTCTGCTCATGCCCTCTTCTAGGTGAGGGAGTTAGGCCAGCTTGCCTGACTTGGGCTTGACTTGTATTATTAGCATGGTTCAGGTACAGAAATAACAGCAAACCAGGATAATACCTTAGACCAACATGTCTGTCTGTATGTCATTCTGTGTCTCCGCTGATGGGCATGGTATTTCTATGGTATCTCCAGGCTATCGAGCAGTCCATTGTGACCATATAGTGGTTGGCTACCACTCAGCCTGTCTCTGATGAAGCAGCTGGTAGAAACAAATATTCCTGCTTCCTCATGGGCTAACAGTTTGTTTAGAGACCAGTCAGTTGCCTTTCAAGTAGTCTTCAATATTTTTGCACTGGCAAGGTTATCTCTCTGTCAGGATAGCATCCAGTGATGGCAGAACAAGGAAATTACTGGCAGGTGACAGCAGTTAAGGCCAGGTGGAAGGAAAGGATTCAAAGCCAAGCAAAGGTGTAAGAAGGGTTTGGGGGTCTAAAAAGCAGAACTGGGCTTTTATGTTTAGTTCTCTTTTCTAGGCATACTCTAAGAACAAGTAACTGATATGCAACTGGGATTTGCCTTTGTCAGAGGGATTTCATAGGATGAAGAAGACACGAGGAGCTGGTTAAGTACATTTTTCTTCTAGCTTTCTGACACTTGTATCTATCCTCAGTGCAGTTGTTATCTCATGTGTGGGTTTCATAATTTATTTATTTTTAATTTACTGCTACAGTGAGTTGGCTTGTGTTAAGAGTGGCATTCCTTGGGAGGGGGACCCAGGGTCATTCTTGCACAACGTCCTCTGTGTGTTTAATAGACCCTGTATCTGCTGTGTGCTGGTTTAGCTGCAGGTAATGTAGGGCTCTGTGTGGAAGAAGCATTTTCTGATGAGCGTTAGCCAAGAAAATTTTTTAACATGTAGCGTGAGGCTGCCTGAGCTCTGTGTCCCCAGGGACGTCTGTAATAACGATTTGTTCTGTGACGCTCCTGATGGATGTAATGAAACATAATTGACAAAATTGCAAGCCTGGCATAGTCTGCTCCAGTCATCCTCAAATCCTGAGGCAACCTCCCTAAAATTGTGTGGTTAGAGTAATTCACAAGACTTAACTCTCTCTGGTTTTATTTGTCTTGGGTTTCAGTAGCTTCTAGGGGTCTGAGTTTTCCACCTCCTCTTCATAGCTGTGTGAGTGACAGGTCTAAAAATGTTTTAACTGTTAATAAAAGCTGAGGGCATTTATCAGTGACACCACAATGATAGCAATAACTGATGATAATAAAAATATCCTGAAATGTTTCACTAAAAATCTGAAAATGGGCAACGCTGCAACACCTACCCACTGTATACGGCAAGCGGGAAAGTCGTGCAGTTGAAAGACAGTTCATGCATCTTCCTGCATGAGCTCTCTTCTTTATCTTCTGTGAGATTTTTTTTTTTAATATATATGTTTTTAAGGAGAAGACAGGAAGTGGTTTATCTCATCTTGAGACGCTTGTTCTGAGTTGTTCTTAAGAAGTTGTTCCAAAGTGACAGAATCCTGAAGGGCTTTTCAGTCCCAAAGGGGGGGCTGGTGTACAATTTGGTAGCTGGAAATACTTGTTCAGATTTCAGAGTTTCTGCCTCCCATTCCGTTCTATTGGCTTTTAAGCTGTATGTTTATTCAGGCTGCTAAATGAAATGTCATTTTCAACCAGAAACAAAACTTCCTGTGTAACAATGATTTGACATTTCTGACTCTATAAAATGAGTGAAAATGATTACATTAATCAAAACCTTTTCAGCTAACAACTTGGGTTCTAAAAGTAGTTATGTTGAAAATAAGAAACATTTGAGTGGAAAAAGCTTGCTTATCTCATCTCCACCTTATAGTGGCAATTAATAATTGTTTGCCTTATCACCAAACATGGATAGTGTGTCCCCTCTTGGCAAGGTGAATACTGCCTAGAAATTAAAGGCATGATTTTCATTGACTCTCAACAGCTTCCAAGCACTTATATACTTTTTGAAGAGACATATAACATTGCTTCTCCATTTTGCCTTCACTGTCAGAAATACACAATTAATCTTTGCCCATTTAGAAAGACTGTGCACAAGTAACCCGAAGTTCAGAGTGAAGCAAGCACCCCACAATGTAACGGTATTTTTTTTAGATCTTGGATACACAAGGTGTGACTGGTTCTCCTTAGACTCGTCCCTGCTAGATAGTTGTGGTGAGCAAGCTAAGAAACGTGTTCATGTTAATTTTTTTCTTTGCCCTTTCTAGAGGGGGCCAAGAATGTAAAAATAAATGTGAAAAACTTAAAACACACTAAGTTTAAGTTAAATCCCCTTTAACTTTTCTTCTGCTGCTGTCAGTTCCATTACATGAAGCACACCAGTATGTTTTCTTTCCTTACAGCTATTTTCAGTGATGAGGAAAAGCACCTCCAGCTTTCGCAACACTTCATTTGGCCATTGGTCAGACAGTCAGATGTATTTGTGAGGAACTGGAGTTTGGAATAGGACCATTTGCTACAAAACTCTTGAGCTGACCCCTTCTTCCTCACTGCCCTCTGAAAACATGTTGTGTTTCATCAACGCTAAATGCATTTGCAGTATCTGAAGTTTCTCGGCCCCATGCTTTAGCTGCTTAGTAAAAACATAGGTGGTTTGTACAGCTCTGTGTTTCTGGGATCAGCGGGAGGAGGGAGTTGGTGTTTGCTGGTAGCTTCTTCTCTCAAAGGCTTAGAGTATTTTTGCATTCTCGCTTCCTAAAAGTGGGGTGGAAAAGAATCCTGCCCCTGCCAAATTCAAGATGTTGGTTATCAGCTAATTCTGCTGTTTACTGTTGATGTAGCTGAACAACTGCTTGTGTTTGGCAGCGAGCTTGAGTTCATCTGCAGTGTGCAAGACAGAGCTGCCTGCTTGTTTTCATCAGAAGTTTTCTGCTGCTGTTTAATTGTAACGTTCAACACTGATCCGCAGTGCTGCTTTCCACTTGGGCATTTCAAGACCCTTTAAAAGGGGAGAGCATCATCGCCCTTGATTTGAAGAAGGAAACCTCAGTTTCTAGACAAGCTGGACGGGGGTGCTGGCGCCAATACATTAAGTGGAAGCTGGTGAAAAGACAAAGAACAGTCGAGAGTAATACAAAAAGTAATCAAAAGGACCCAGACCTGGATGAGGCTTTTCCTGGGTACCAGCAGCACCAGCCTCATGTAAGCCAGGATGGAGTTTTGCTAGGATGCTGAAGCTGTAAGCTTTTCTTGCAGCCAAATGAGTCCAGGGCTGGGCAGTGCTGCCTTCCAGCGGTGCCAGTCCTGGTACAACCTGATGAGGTGCCAGCGCCACCTCTCTCTGTGCCCTGGGCTGCCAAGAGGAAATATCAGCCTCTGCGTCATTAGTGACAGCTTCATGTTGTTGAACGAGTCTTTGATCCCTTCTTCCTCTGCAAAACTTCACAGTGGGTGGTTAATTAATCCCTGGAGTTCAGCCCAGCACATATGCAGAAAGCACAGGGGGGAAAAGTAGGTGATCCTGTGCTGATGCTAAGAGCCTGGAGCTTGCCTGCACCCTTGGTTTTAAGTTGGTGTTATTCCACTGACTTTGGTGGAGAAGCTCTTGGTTGCACAGATGTACGTGAGCACAGTCCGTGTTTCTTTCCTTATCTGCCGATGGGGTCATGCAATAAGCATGAATCCAGATGCCACTGCTCTTCTCATTAAAGGTGGAATAAAGTGACCTGGTTCAGTCTACCGCGGATGCAAGGAAAAGTGATGTTGTCAGCTAAGTGGGCTTAGTGTTACAAAACTGAACAGTATTTTATGCATGCTTCATGATGAAACCAGGAGCAAAAGAGAGGAGAATCCAGGCTGCCTGTAGTAATGAATGAAAACTAAGGAATAACTGAATAGCAAATGTGGTTTCGTTAAAGGAAGGAATGTAAAGTTCACACTAGAATGGGAGGGACAGAGACTACCTCATTAAAAGGATGATCATTCCCAGTTTCATTTATTTTGCTCTCTTAACCTTTTCTCTCCTGCCTCATTCTCCTCTCCATTGGGATGTAAATTTCCAAGCTCAAAAGCTAATGTTATTTTAGGATACTTAAAGGGGAAACAAGTTTTTCTTTGTATGGGACTGGGAAACAGAAAAAAAAAAAANGACTACCTCATTAAAAGGATGATCATTCCCAGTTTCATTTATTTTGCTCTCTTAACCTTTTCTCTCCTGCCTCATTCTCCTCTCCATTGGGATGTAAATTTCCAAGCTCAAAAGCTAATGTTATTTTAGGATACTTAAAGGGGAAACAAGTTTTTCTTTGTATGGGACTGGGAAACAGAAAAAAAAAAAA
>VZTO01006419.1:92607-126577 GCA_013400615.1 Syrrhaptes paradoxus
AAAAAAAAAAAAAAAAGGTAAAAAAAAAATTTTTAGGCTGTCATTTAAGGTTAGATGGGAGTTTGGTGGCATCTTTGCTTTCTTGCTGGAGAAGTATGAGATGTGGCAACAGGGAACAATGTTGTGGAGTGACTAATGGAAATGGAGGTACTGTGATTTGGCATCTTCTGTGGCATATGAGCAGTCATTTTAGAGATGCTTTTTCCGTAGGGATGAGTGTCAGCATTGCTAGCAGTTTTTTTTTCCTCTCTGGCTGTAATCAGCCCTGTGAAAAAAAGACTCAGAACTGTATTTGCAACTGATTATATGTATGAACATGGCATACAATAGGTGTGCAGGCTTGAAAACAAAATTCAAAAAATGAATTGTCTCTGCAATTGTTCTTGTTATAAAACAATTTTATGATATTCCAGTATTTTACTGAAGGGATGATGTGTTGTTTCCAAAGCTGAGAAAAAAGGCTGCTCTGTCACTGTTTCATTTCCCCTGGAAATGAAATGTAGAGTTTTCCACCTGGCAGATCAATAGCTTTTCAACATCTTCCTTTTTCTTGTGTTTCCCAGATGAATGCTTATTATTTGGAAGCATAACAGAAATGAGACAGAAAATGACTGCAGGAGAATTTGAAGTGAAGTCTTTCATTTAAGCAACTGTAAAACACGAAGAAGCGATGAAATCTGATTTTGTCTTTTTTTTTTCTTTTTTTTTTTCCTTTGCAGTGAACAATGCTGTATTACTGCACAACACTCTTGATTTGTGGATGTTGGGCTGAGCAGACCTTTTTCTAATGGCAGGCAAATAACCAGAGTCAGGATCCTGAGGAGCCTGCTCCACAGTGGCATTTCCAAAACATTTAACATAGGTGTCCCCAGCTTCTGCCAGGTGCCTGGCACTGCATGCTTTGGGTAGGTTTTGCTGGTGTTTTTATGTGGGCACCTGAGTGCATGCAAAGAGATCCAAGTAATGATTAAGCGTTGCCAAAAAAGTGGAATTTACCCATGGCTGCAGTGAGGTCTCCAGGAACATCTGAGTTCTGCTCAGAGGGAGGAGGAGAATCTGGCTGAATTTTTTCAGGCAATAATACAAGGGCATTTGCCATTTTAAAATTCCAGAATCTGCCAGTGAACTTGATCCTTTTGGGGGAGTAGAGTTACTTATGTGGTAACTTTTCTTCTTCGTACTCATCTATGGCGTTGCACCTCTGACCCAAAGCATTCATTTGCCTCCTGCAGCCTCCCTCCTTGCGTGCAAACCCTGCTTTGCTGGTGATGCTCGGAAATGCGCCAACATCAGCAGAATAGCCTTGTGCAAAAGTACATCTGGAAATGACACCGAGCAGGGGCGTTAGAGCAGCTCATGGTGTTTTCAGGGAGTTAACAAATCAATGCGGATGTGTGTTTGAACAGCAGCTGTTAGGGATCACTTAATGGGGCTACAAAGAAATGGAAACAAATTTAAAAGTGTGGCCAAACCCAGTTCTCCTGCTCTACCAGGTCTTACGGCAGCCGTAGCAGGGTGGTTGCTCTGTTGAGCAGATGGGTGGGAAGGAGGTTGTTGGATGCTCTGAAAGTATGTTTTGGAGTGAGGAGGTAACCTTGCCCAGCCTCATCTGACAACAGCAGAGCACTGGCAGTCCCAGTGGTCACATGCATGTTGGATTGCCCTGTCCCACCACCCACTGGGCCTTTGTTAGGGGAGTTTTTGTGAGGAAGAGGGATCTGGTCTCCAAAGTGGATGTGATACAAGGGCAGCACCTCAGCACTGCTTGTTTCCTGGGGGAAGTTGTTCATTTCCATACGTAAGCAGGGACCAGTGTCTAAGATGGGGCTGCAAAAAGCCACCAGCTGCCTGGAAACCCCCGAGATCAGGAAAGCTGGGTCTGTCCCTGATCCTATGGGGTAGAGACTGGCCATTGTGTTATTCAGCCTAAGACTCTCTCTTTATGAGAAGGGAATCGCTACCCCATAGCACAGGGGCTGCCTTAAAACTTATGGCACAAGTGCTGGGGGAGGACCTGAGGAGAAGTGGACCAAGCACCAGCTGTAGCAACCAACTGAAGCCTCCTCTGGCCCAATCCAGCAGAGCCATTGCAGAAAGGTTCTAGTCCTGGAGGACGTCCTTGGTGCAGGAGCAAAAGGAGCTGCTCCCCAGAACACAGGGCTCCACAGCCGGCTGCATGGACACACTTTGCTTAGGAAGCACATGCTGCTTGGGAAAGCTTGGGCTGTGGCAGGATGCTCCAGAGGGTAGGGACCTCTTGCAGAACCAGGTGGGAGTGGTCTAGGGGGGTGAGCAGGGCTGCTTCATGCAAACCCTACCAACCCCTTAGGCTCCTTCCATCAGCTGTTCCCTTTAACCTTTCCCCAAGGCAAGGAGGTACCTGCTTGACCCTGAGGCAGAGGAGGGCTCAAATTGTCCATCAGTGCACCTAACCTCAGTATGGCCACAGTCAGCTCGTATATAGTTGGTATTTGCACCCCCCTCTGATTTTATTTGATTTTATTTTAAACCCTCCAAGAAGCAACAACTTTTGCCTGTCTCTGGTGGGTGCGCTCCCTAAGCCACAAAGGAGGGTGAGAAGACTGTTGGAGAGGAAAAACAATGGGTCTGGGTTTCTCAAGCATCTGGTGGCTGGTTTTGAGGACTCAAAAGGGAGGCGATTTAGGGAGCGATGGTTTTCAGCAGGCTGTAGGCTGCTTTGGTTATATAAGGCTCATCAGGCAAGACATGAAGCACTCCCAGTCACTAAAGCTTCTATTTCCAGTTTTGGCTGTGTTTTATACTGGTCATCAGGTCTAGATGAATGTTGCCTTTTATTCAGGACAAGTTGTCTTTTCAGCAGTGTTTAAATGTATTCTTAATGTGGATTATCATGTTTTATGGTGCAGCCTCTGAAAGAGAGGCTTTAAGAAAGCTTTTTGCTGGCAGTAAATTAGATCCAAGTTTCTGTGACAGGGCTGTAATAGCTCTTCAGAGCAGATGTATTTTATCAATTTGAGAACACAGACTGAGAAAACATGTACTGCGTTCAGGCTTTCTAAAATGTATTTTCATGTGAGTATGTGCACAGTCAACAATAAATCTATAGAAGCTATTATTGTCTTTAACTTAAACATGATTCAGCTTGCAATGTGTCTGTTATTTACATATAGGATGACAGGAGGCACTTTTCAAGCCACATGTTGCTTCTTAAGGCAAAGCTGGATACTGATGGGAGTGATGGGTTATTGGCCCAGGTTTGGTCGAGGGAAAAGGCACCCTCCACGGCAGACAACCCACCCACATGCTGTTTTATGGACCCACAGTACATGGGAGAAACCTTCTCACAGTTATCTGCAATCCACTTTCCTGGCACGGGAGCATCCTCAGCTGCTGTGGTTGCTGCTATACACGGTGAGTGAGACATGTTACCGACACTGCCTTCCTCCTCTTCCTCCTCCTCCCAAATGTCTGTGCTCCCAGCCCCCAGTGAGGGAGGCTGGCATTAGCTGCCAGCTTGGGCTGTGGTGGACCTGCAGCCATGTCCCTCATGCCAGCAAACGTGTGCATCTCACCTCACTCAGAGGGTGGCTCTGCGTGGTGACAAGGCTGTAGGTGGTGTGGGAAATGCCAGCTAGGCTGTCCAGCCCTGCAGACCTAGTCCCTGGAAAAGATTACATGGTCCCAGTCTCCCAGGTGCTTCTGTAGCAGCTCACATTTTTCTGAGGTTCTTCAGAGGGAGCAGCTCCACCTTCTCTGGATGTTACGTGGTAGGTATGGAATATGGTCCTCTCCCTTCTCTTGTCATCTTCCTCTTTTTCACAGCAGTGTCAGTCTGTAAGTGAGGTGGTTTGCTCACCCCAGATGTATAGGTTGATGAACACTATCAACCAACACTTTTCTTGCTTTTTAATTTTATTTTTTTCTTGAGAAGAGAATATTGTGAAGAGAAGGCTTGCTTGGTTATGCACAGATTTGAATCTGGTTTTCAACCAGGCTGTGAAAAGACTCAAAAGAATTTTCATGACTTATTCTCGTCAAAAAAAGCAGGCACACAGGGAAGGTTTTGCTAACCGAAGGATTGATTTCTGTGCCTTTGTAGAACACAGAGCACCCATAAACTGAGGCAGAGGCCTTGAATCCCTAGGACCTTGCCAATACAGGCTGTGTGACTTCTGTGAACACAATGTTTTCCAGTCCTACTGGCAAGCTAGTTTGCTAGAATTAGAGAATTAAGAGAATGGAAAAGCAGCTACTTGAATTTGATTGTTTTCTAGCATGGTTTTCCTAAGGAAGCAAGTCTTATGCAATGATGTTGGCTGCCTGTCTTGGACCTCTCAATGTTTGAAACATTTGGTCATTTTCAAGCACATTTTTCAGATGGGGAAAAAGTCTGAGACATTATTAAATTCCATCAGTCATGTGAAAATTAGAGCCCCCATAAAATAAAAGGACAAGATGTGTGCCCCAGGTCAGGCAACGTCTGCAACATGATCACATATGGTGTTAACTGCTGGAACACCCACACGAGAAAGAGACTTTATGAATGTCCCAACCACAGGAAAAGCTTCCCCGGGAGCTTGAAATCAACCACAAGACGCACATCTGTAAGGAGCCAGATTATGTTAAATAGGGGTGCGTGAGGGAGTAGCTTCAAATGTCTACAATTTCTGTTTGCTGTTGCTATCCCTACGTCGTTTGTTGCTCTACATCCCTGAGAAATTTGCTCAGATCTCTAATACCTGAGAGTTTTCCCCAAGCGAGGTAATGGATGCCAATAGATTTGCGCATTCAGAGAACACAAAGAATTTTTCAGAAATTCTGCTGAGCTGAGGTCAAGAGGAATGAGCAGACATTTTTCTTGTTCCTTTATTGTCTTGTTCAGTCTCCTCCCATCCACAGGCAGATCTGGTTTATGAGGTTTCCAGGGCAGCTCCACTGATGTGACACTATGCTGGCCATGTCATTTCTTCCTTTAGTTGTGTTTGTTTCTGTTTTGCTCTGTGGTTGGCCCAAGACGGGTTGCCCAGGGCTTTCCATTTTAGTTCCTTCTTTCCGTATGGAGGAAATTTGCAACTTCTCTTTGTGGCGTGACGTGATGTGGATCGTGACTATCTTCATGAAAACCCTTTTCTAGTCCTATTCCGCCTTAAGCTTCATGAAAGTGACCGAACCAGATTTGTTCACGCCTAATTATTTGCACAGAGTGGAACCTTCCGTAGGGCCTGCCACCATGGGCACTGTTGTGACACTGCTTAACTTGACTCGAAAATGCCGAATAACAGCCCCCATAGAGTCTGTTAGTTGTCTGTAGAGGCACGGTGAGTGTCTGAATAGGCTTGGAAGGAGATAGTGTGGGAGTTGCAGAAAAAACCTGCTCACTGCTTCCTGGGCTGAATAACCTTCTGGGTGGCTGGGAGCATTGCTGGCACGGAGATGTGGCATTTGCCTTTTTCTCTTTACTAGATTTGACCCCAGGGTGGTTTCTGCAGTTGGTGATTAGTTTCCTAAATCACTGTTCCTGGATGACAGATGTATCTGGATGTTTACTCTGAAATGTGGTGATGAGGTTCTGCTCCATTAAGGTGCTCTCAAGGAGTAAAGATTTCCAAAATTCCATTTTTCACTTGACATTAAGTTTGGAGCAGAATTTTCATTTTCCCTTAGATGCAATCCCTGTTTAAAACAACATCTCCATATACAAAATAAAATCCTGGCTTTGGGTTACAGAAAAAAAAAAAATGAACAGTCATAGTCATAGTTGTACAACACCATTAACTCTATTCTCTGCATCAGCTGAGAATAAATTCCAAATTTCCAAACAAAATTCTTGGCAAAGTCACAGGATATTATTTTGTTTAGGAAAAGCCAAGGAGACGCAACCTCACTGTGAAGGGAGATGGAATTCTTCTTAGAAGAAGGGGCAGACCTCTGAAAGCTCCTGTCACACAGCAGATGACTGAGCATCAAACAGCAGAAATAGTTTTCAGGACATGTTTCTACTCACAAGCACTCCTATGATCATTTTTAATTTTTTTAACTGAAAAAACGCAGATTACGTTCTAGTGCTCAACCTAAAACCACTCTGCAAGCCTGCATATGACACGTTTGCCTTTGCAGAATTGTGGCATCGCGTGCGCGAGGTGTCTGTCCCCCCAGTGCTCTGCAGACGGATGGATGGAGGAGCCCCGGCTGCTGCTGAGTCACCTCCATCACACAAACAGGTTCTCTGTTCTCACGGGTGGGGAAAATACTTGTCCTGGTGATATTTGGACTTTCTGCAGCTCCAAGGTCGCTTGCAATGTTATAAATAGCAGCGGTGGGGCTATTAAAGAGTGTAGGGCTGTGACTAACGCTCTGTTTGAATAGCACGCTTTCTGCGTCAGATCTTTGTTTTTATTTCCAGCATTTATAATCTTCCTTTCCAGGAGTTCATGATAAATATGGAAGGGAGAAGCTTTGCTTTCTCCCCTCGTGAACTGGCACAATCCTGGTGGGTTTGATCTGTCACAGACCCCTGCCCAACTGCATGCCATGGTACAAAGCACTGTCCTTCATCCTCCTCCTTTTTTTCTTGGTGGCTTTAAAATGTGCATTTCACTGGACTGGCCCGAGTGTTAATTCTCTGCTGACTGTCTCTGCATCTTGTACAGAGGAGTGTCCCGCTTCCTGAGGGCCAGGAAAGAGGGCAGCTGGAGGGCAGAAAGCATCCTACGGAGGCTGTAGGAACAGCTGAAGTTAAATAGGGTGATGTCTGATCGGCAACACGTGGTATGCGAAGGGCTGAACTTGGCAGAGGATGTAGCAAAGCTGCTGGGTGTCTCCGTGGCTGGCAGGACACAGGCACAGATAGCATTGTCCAGGGCTGGGAGCCCTCCCTGCAGAAGGAAGTGAAATCTGGGATTTCCCCAGCGCAGCCAGGCGTGTCGGGGAGGCTGGGACACAACGGGTGACACCAGCACCAGGCTGACACTGAAGAGGTAAAGCACGAGGGATGTGCCAGCTCTCTCCCTCTGCATACAGCCAGTGCCCAAGTTCTCTCTTCTAACAGTGAGCTCATTTGACAAGCAAAATTGGAAAAAAAACCCAAAAAAACTCAGAACCCAATGCAGAGGAGCTGGTGGGGATTAGACCTTAGCACTAAGTAAAATTAAAAACATTACCTTCTGCTATGTTAGTTTAAAAAAAAAAAATTAAGTGCTAAGGAAAGGAAGAGTGCAGATTTTGAGATATGTTGTTGAAAGGCCTCTTAAAGTAAAGATGACTCAAGGGTGATATGTACAGACTAAAACATAATGAGGAATATTACTTGGAAAGATTTGCAGATGTTAAAGTATCTTTTCAGATTTGGACTTTCACTGGTTTTTGTAAATAAGCGGAGCTGAGAAGCCCTACTGGCACAGACCTTATCTAGCAAGAAACAGTCCAGTGATTCCTCAAGGTTTAATGGCTTTTAATGAAGATCTCAAGCCTCGGGAGCAGAAATATCTATTGGATAATATTCTTAATGCTCTCAAACTGACATAGAAATCCTTGCTTCTGAGTGGAATCAAAGCTGGCCTTTAAAGGACAACTAGAAGCAAATAGGAGTATTAGAAACATCTTTGAAAAAGCCAACAATGACTTTCTCCCATGTGCTTCAGGTAGGCACTGGTTTATTAATGCATACGAGTATTAACAACTGCACCGTAAGAAAGCCTGTCCAGTCAAGCGGAAATCTGGTTTGCGTACCTCGCCTTCACCTCTCTGTGATTATTTTGCTCTCTGTTAAACGGGTGGTTGGTTTACTAATTAAAAGGGAAAAAAAAGCACTTTCCATTTGCAATCGTTTTGGAGCCTTAATTTCCTCGGAGGTCTAGCAGCGTGTACTGTTGACACAGCTCAAACAGTCACATCACGGTTATCCCGAAAAAGCACTGCAAATACGATAATGAACTCAACATGTGTATCGATGTGAGAAGTCGGAGAGGCCAGCTCCAACCTGTTGCGCTCCTCCAGCAGCAGACAGTGGAGGAAGATGCCTGGCACGGGAACATCTGTGCAAACAAACACCACCACAGCTACCGAGACATCCTGCCCCGTTCCAGCACTGTATTTTGTCACAAGGGGTGTCACCAGCTTGCATCGCGGCCCGCAGCCTTGCAGGATGCTGAGCTCTGGGGATGCGTTGGAAGGTGGCAGCTGTTTTTCCATGGCCGCAATGGTGTGGGGAAGGAAAGAAAAGGTCTGCGGTTACCCCAGTGAGACCAGCAGAAGATAGCAGGCATCAGCCCATCTAGTGAATGTGGCACAGAGGTTTCCCATTGCGACTGTCTGTTGTAAAGCACGTTAGCAGGTCTGCGCTTGTGTGTGAGCTGTGTACCTTGCTCAGCTCTCTTCTCAGCAAGCAGGCTTTGCCCAAAACACACCATTGCTGCTGTGGGACATTTGATTTCTTTTGCAGAGACCTTGGTGGGCTGTGCCCACTCTTCCGACAAATACAAGTCAAGGGCTTGTAAAGCCTGACAGAAGTGAGTTTGCTGCGGAGGCAAGAAGTGAGATGAAGTTGCAAAGGCAGGAAAGTGGAATTCACTGAAGGAAGTTGCTCTCTGGTAAAAAAACCAGCATGTTTAATTGTGTCCTTACTGCAGCTCAGTCCTGGGGGTCCTCTGCCATCACACAGGAGGCTCCAGGCAAGGTGTGCTTAAGCTGGCTGCCCCTGAGCCAGCAGGACACCCCACTGGGGAGGCTCAGTGGGGAAAAGAAGCCTGCAATTTAAAGCTCTTGGCTTCTCTGCCAGATTGCAAACACAGGTTGTGGGGAAGTGAGATAGTGACTGGTAACTCTGGGGGCAGACCATGGCATTGGGGGGTTTCTGACAGGCACTCGGTGGCCTCTACACTCCTTGTGTCCTTAAGTGTTGTGAAGGGTCCTGAAGGAGATGGGGCATCTTTGCTAGTTATCGATTGCAATCCCCCATCCTCTTCAGTGCAACCCACATGTCTGACCGTAACGCTGAAGGGAATAGATGTTGGCACTGATGACGGAAGACAGGTGAGGTCATTGCTGGGGGATTGCCAGATAGTGCTGTAATGGTCTCACACGTTCATCTTCTGGACATGCTAGTTTTGCTCAAGTTTCAGAAGACAACCTTGCAGTCACCTCCAAGGCCGATTCCTTCTGGAGAAGCTGTTGCAAACGGCAATAAAATTTGCTGCCTTCTTTCCAGATAAAAAGTGATCCTCAGGTCAGGGCAGCACCCTTCAGGCAGCCAAGCCCTGCAGTGCTGGACTGGGATTTCTGGCTGGAGGGCTGCCTGCCTGCCACTGCCACCAGCTCTGCCCAAGAAGGGCTGTATAGTGACCCAACCGCATTCAGAAAGCAACCCAAATCCAAGCTGATCACCTGCTCTTCCCCATTCTCCAGCTTGGGAGGAGAAATGGAGATGGATTATAAACAGAAAGGGAAACTATTCTGCCTGCCAAGCTGCCACGGGAGCTATCATGGGGCAGAGATCATTATCCCACACTGCATGGGATAATTATTTACTGGCCTGGAGATAACAGTGCAAGTGTATTCACTTTTCCTGGAGAAAAATGGGATTGTAGTCAATATTCCAGTTTATGTCTCAGTATTCAGGCTCCAGAGGGGAAAGCAGAAAGAGCCCAGTGGTCACACAGTCACCTCTAGGCTGGTGGCTGTGGCTTCTGCGTGACACTCACTCAGGTCCCCAAGGGCAGTGCAGGTGTCCAAATGCTCAAAGCCGCTGTTAAGGGGGAGGAAGCAACAACACTCCTCCTCTCTGTGCAAGGTATAAGGGATGATGAAATGGGATCTGCTGATGGATAAACAGTCATGAGGTTCCACTGTGCCAGTGTGGCTGAGCTTATCTCAGAGTCCAGCCCTGCGGTTGAGCATCAGGAGTGATGGATGCTCGTTTGTGAATCCAGCCTCTGTGGTGTGTGCTTTTGTAAATGTACACACTGCTCCCACGTCACCGTACCGATCTCAAACAAAGTTCTCAGAAGAGTAAAGGTCCTAATCATGCCTTATTTACCACACGTAGCTCTAGTTCTGTTCATTATTATTATTATTCTGAAGTCATTTCTTTCCATAGATCACTTCTGCTTTTTCAAAAAAATTAGTGTCTTGACAAGATCATACATTGTTCAGCAAATATTCTTGGTTTTGTTACATAATTTATTTAGCTTTTTTTTTCCTGCTTTTCAACCATCTCCAAACTTATCATCAACTAAATTAATTTCAAGAGCTTTATCCTCCCTACCTTTGAACTATCGAATGCCAGTATAACTGCAGATTTCTGTTTCATAAACACAGATTAGAGGTAATGTGGAGTGTAACCTCCTTTGTGCCCAGCTAGAAGTTAATGGAATTGCATTGTTTCACTCTCCTATAGTTATAAAAATGTTGCCTTGTATTGCAGTGTGCAAAAGCATAAAGTAAATCTGTGCATTTACACGCATAGATGGTCACATAACAGTTTCAGAGGAACGGATCTTCCAAGATTGCTCTGTCTGGGTATAGGAAAAAAAGTCAATGAGTAAAGCTCCCTGTGGTTCAAAGCTAAAGAAGCAGCAAAATAGCAATTCAAACTACCCCACTCTAAAATATTAAATGCATGTAGTAATGCAGGCAAGAAAATAGGGTTTAACTGGTCACACAGTGGATAATGTTACAATATCTCAAAATACAATTGATTTTGTCTCTGTTGGGATATATTTTATCATGGCACAATCATGAGGAAACAGCACAGTACAGGCGATATCTTACTTTGAATTGTTGGTAACCAGCTTTGCTGGGTACTTGGATGTTATGTGACTTCTGCTGATCCCTGGTCAGGCAAAGGGTAAGTGTAAGAATAACACCGCAGCCCTGTCTGAGCTGATTTACTGCAGGAGTAAGTCTATCACTAATAATAGAGCAACTGGAGCCAAGGAGAACTGTAAGGCAAAGCAGGGATTTACAGCAACTAGAAAGCAAGGATTTAAAGCAACCAGAAAGAGAGAGAATTCCAATTTGCAGTGTAATTAAACCTCAATGTCAGGTGCAAAGCATTACGGAGCTAACTTAATGGTATGCGTCCATGCAGGCTCTTGCCTGTTTCTTATGGGCTTTGGTGGCATCCACCTCAAGGATTCCCAAACACAGCCTGAGCAGGGATCTTAACCTGGCAGGGCCCTGGACATCCCCAAGGACATACTTGGAGGCTGAGGACTCTCAGCACCCTGCAGCACCAATCTCCCATTTAGGGTTGATTTGACTACTCAAACTTCTGTTAAAAATGCTTTTTTAATAGATCCATTAGTGAGCTTTATTTACTAGGCAGACACTCCTGTCACACGCACTTTTGTAGTTTATGCATGTCAGCTGTACAGTCACTGGAGAACATGCTTCGTGGAGGATTTTAAAACAGAACAGTTATTAGTAACTTGAAAAAAAAAAAGCGTCATTTCAACAGCCGTTTGTTTTTTCAGGACTCTATTGTCACCACTCCCTGCTACTTAGCATCAGGAGAGGAGAGCTTTTGTTATTTTTGTTCTGTATTAGGAGAGTTGAATGCCAGGTTCTGATCTCGGGTATGGCACTGCTTGAGGCTGCTGGCTTTTCTGGTTTGGATGATCAACGCTTCAATTTGCTGCTGTGCTTATAAAGAGGCTTGAAATGTGCCCCTTTTTCTCTACCTGCCTTTGGGTTTTCTCTGTTTATTAACTATATGTGTATAAAAGCACTGGCTTTTAGCTTAGTTTTCTATTAAGAAAGAAATGTTGTTGAGCTGTTGTAGCTGTGCAGGAGCAATCTGGCTACTACAGATTAAGGGACATTTACAAAATATTCCCAGGCAGCCTGCCTTTGAGAAACATTCAGACAAAGTTAGAGAAAGAAAGAATAAAGACAGCAGAATAACAATGCACAGACTTAAAAGCATCAATCTGTCTCCTTAAAAATGTTCGCTACTTTTAGCATTAAAAGGATTGTCAAAATACCAACCCAACCACTGTGCTGCTGCTGGCCTTGGTGGATGCTGTCAAGGGTGACGAGCATCGTGGGGAAAGATGGGGCACAGGACCAGGGCTCTTGTCCCTGCTTGAATTTACTCTCTGAACTTGAGCGGGTCAGTCAAGACTAAATGTACAGACCTGCCTTAGAGTCAAGCCCCTGCAGCCACACGCAAGAGGTTGGTCTCCAGAGGTGCTGGAGCCCCTGTGGAGATCTGCTTTGTTTTGGTGTGAGGCGGTCCTGTATTTGCTCAATGGGGCTGAAGTTACAGATCTGGTTTAGTTGCTGCTTTGTGTCAATTCCCTATAAACTACTGAGTAGGACAGAAAATTTTTTTTCTTGGAAAAAATACTCAATTTCCCGTTTAGATGCATGAGCACTGTATCCAGCATAGACCTGTTTTCCTAATACCAGGTCTAGTCATAAAAGCTACTGCACTGAAACTCCTTCCTGCTCAGGTGTATCAGGCCATGCATCAGCTGGTGATGATTCTCTCCGTGTCTCAGAAATGATTAATTTTTTTAAATTAACCCCTCTGGCAGTGTGCCACATCAGCATTTCTGGCCACACAGACTTTATCTAATTACGTTGGCAAACCAGTTCTTAAATCAATGTTTCTATGCCAAATCTTCACCTGGTTTCAATAGACATGATTTTATCTATTTTAAAGCTATGCTATTTTACACCAGCCAAAATAATGGCTCTTTCTTTCTAGCAAGCAATCCTGAAAGCTCTATTAGATTAAATTTACCTGGGATGTACATCTCAGATGATTCTGCAAAACTGTCTTAATCTAGAAAGGAGGAGTTTTACTATTATTGTATTAAGTTCTTTTGTATTTATCTTTTTTGAACGATCATTTCACTTGACTATCATGCAAGAATTTCATCTGACATTGAGTTTAGGTGTACCTGGATTCCATTATACTGTCTAATTTATATTTGATATAAAATGACAATAGCTTGAAACTGTATTGACAGATCTTTATTGAAGATAATTACTCAACCGGAATCGTTCTGAATGAATTAATCAGATTGAAAATTCACTTCAATTCTACAGCACTCCAGCGATAAGAAACGTAACTATACACATTTTCCTTGCTAGATTGTGACTATACTTTTGTTTAAAACTCTTTGAATTCTTTCAGGTAAATTTGAGCTCCCCAGAGAAGCCTGTAGCACCTAAGCTCAGCTTCTGAGATTTGATTAATTTGCAGTTCAAGATGATACTGCTACAGGCAGATGTTTCATTCGTTTCCTGGGATATGGCAGGTTGTCACTTGCTTCAGAGAGATGGTTTAGCAGGATCACTACTGTGATTAGGAAGCAGGTTTGTTCCTCATTTGTTGGAGCTGGTGGGAAACTGGCCGCTGCCACGTGGGTCTGGAGATGTCTCTCTCTCCACCCAACCCCAGGAAAGAACCAGAGGACCCAGGTTGCACCCCCAGCCCCTCTCCTCTGACAAATTCAGTTGCCGGTCTGCATAGGACCAGCCATAGGCTCACAGTTAAGTATCTACATAACTGGTTTTGGGATTTCGGAGGCATTATGCTCAGAACTTTGCAGAATCAGTCCATAGCAATGAGAAATATTGCTTGTAACTTCAGTGGCTACGCACATTTTACCTTGATGATAGGTTGTAAAAATTTATTCTTTCTGTTTTGTTCTATTTCCTCTAAAAAAAGAGTTGTCATCAGTGAAAAATTAAAAATTATGCCTTCTATTTTCTTAATCTATCCAAATTCATTTGGAAACACAGGTCGTATGTGTGATAGGATGTTTGTTCTCCATCTTCTATTCTTTGGTTGGCAACTGGTATGTATGGAACTGCCTTTCTGATAATTACCTTCTGGTGAAGCTTTCTAGAAGTTCTAATCAGCCAGGATATAAAACAGCAGAAAGGAGAAAAAAATTTAACAGCAGGGGAGGGAAGGAAGAGACGAAAAATCAGCAATGCACCTGAGATACAGCCATGGTGCATTCACACAGCAAAGGCATTCAGCGGCCACAAGAGCTTACATATGCTTGACCTAGTAAGTGTGGTTGCCACTCAGACGTATAGAACTAGTATTTATTTCATGTCGTGTTTAAAAATGAGTTGAGTCACAAGAATGAGAAATGCAGAGTAGTGAAGACAGGAATATAGAGGTAGAAGACAGGTTAAGAGGGAATGATCATGATAAGAAATCATACTCAGAGTAAGTGTGCTGTGGATAAGGTAATTCTTTTGTAGACTATTAATTAAAGGTTTATTTCCTTGTGTTGAAGCCTCATTGTCCTAATGTATTTAGACAGAGGAAGAAAAGGAAAGGATGGGGTGGATGTAATTCACCATCAGGAGAGGAAAGTCACTGCAGGTAATGCAGTCACTCCTTTCATATGCTCTGTCTCTCTATCCCAGTAAAACATTTTTACATTCTCCTCAGCATCTTTTAAATCACTTATTGTTGTGTTTCAACTGGTTTATTTGTATTCCTTTTCCTCTAAGCCAAATGGGATTGTTTATTGGGAAGCATTACAGCACATCACTGTGTATTTGAGTTATTTTAGTTTCTGCTTGCTTCCTGCAGGTCTCAAAGGTTGCCAGCTGCTTGTTCTAAGGATCTGAGCCAGCAAATTGTTGGTACCTACCTTAACATTGATTTCTAGGACTTTATATGGCTCTCCACAGAAATGTGCGCCATGGGCTGCTGTGATTCTTATATTGCTATTCATATTTATTGTACCAGCCCTCTGCGACCCTTCATGAGGGATGCTACACACAAGGCGCTGTCTTTGTGGGGAGAAGAAAGTGATCATTGCCTTAGAGGCCATGCAAACACACTTTCCTTGCTCTTCACCCCCAGGATGCTAATGGAACAGCTTCTCTGTTCTTCACTCTACTTTTGGTCTGCTGGCTTAATGGAGGTTCTCCTGATTTTTCCTATTGTGAGAAATGAGAGGAACACTGGTCTTGTAAGTGCACACTGGTACCAACCCCCCTCCTGATAACACCACTTGGACGGCTGTGTAATTCTATTAATTTCAGTTGAATAAGTTGATTGATGCGGATTTAGGTGAGAGGAGAATCAATCTTGCTACTGCACAAGTTGCTAACAGATTTGCCTTACCTTGTATTAAATTTACTTTCCTGACTTAATACGGTTTTGCAGAATTCCCAGTAGACCCTGATAAACTGACTGAATATATTGTGTGAATTTGCTCAGTCTTTCCAGAAGAAATGAAAACATTGTGTAGGATTACGCAAAGCAATTTTCCATACATTTAGTCTAAGCACAGGTGGAATCTGATGTGGGAAGCTGGTGCTCTCCTTCTGCGCGCTTTCACAGCCCTGATTACAGACCTGTGAATTAGGTGGGGGGGAAGCTAGATATCTCAATCTCGTGTTTTACCGCTAGTCAAGTACTTTCGCACATGAGTTATTATATAAAACCCCTAAAACACCTGAAGGAGAAAGCAGAAACCTCACTGGAGAAAGGTGCATGTGTGTTGGCCAGCTGTTGACCCACCAGGAACCAATTTGCTTCCAGTACCAATTCCTGTTGTAAAAACTAGCTGCTGAACTTTTATCTATGTAGATGTTGCAAATACAAGGTACAGGCAAATGGCGTACAGTTCAGCAGATGGACTCAGCCTACTCTGGGGCTGGTGGAGAATACTTAGATGTCTCAAAGAATAAAAATAATAGTCACAGTCTATTCAAATATTTGGTATTGCACGGGCACAGAAGTCTGGCTTCAGTAGAACTGCTGGCCCGTAAACTAAATGTGTTTTACATCTTTGGCAAGGAAATGTATCCTGGCTTAGCCTAGTAGCATGGTATTTTAGAAGGATGATTTTTAAAAATTGAGATAAAAAGCAACGAAATTTTAAAAATTTTTAGATCCTACAGAGGGGGAAAAGAAAGCCCCCCACAACCCCAAACGCCTACACAGAATAGAACCTTAGAAAGCAGGAATGTCATTGAATGAGAAAGGGAGCATGGACTCTGGGACATCTAGTAGTCAAGGGCCAGGAGGTTATTTCAACCAAACCATTGGAAAATGAAAATTCTACTGTATTAAGAAATTAAGGTACAGTGGGAGATAGGTAAGGAGAAAAGCAGAAGAGCTAAAACGGTACAGATATTAAGGATGGGGAGGGAGGGAAGACACACAAAACTGAAAACCAATAACAAGAAATCCTTGCTGTGTATCAGGAGGNGCCAGCTGTTGACCCACCAGGAACCAATTTGCTTCCAGTACCAATTCCTGTTGTAAAAACCAGCTGCTGAACTTTTATCTATGTAGATGTTGCAAATACAAGGTACAGGCAAATGGCGTACAGTTCAGCAGATGGACTCTGGGGCTGGTGGAGAATACTTAGATGTCTCAAAGAATAAAAATAATAGTCACAGTCTATTCAAATATTTGGTATTGCACTGGCACAGAAGTCTGGCTTCAGTAGAACTGCTGGCCCGTAAACTAAATGTGTTCTACATCTTTGGCAAGGAAATGTATCCTGGCTTAGCCTAGTAGCATGGTATTTTAGAAGGATGATTTTTAAAAATTGAGATAAAAAGCAACGAAATTTTAAAAATTTTTAGATCCTACAGAGGGGGAAAAGAAAGCCCCCCACAACCCCAAACGCCTACACAGAATAGAACCTTAGAAAGCAGGAATGTCATTGAATGAGAAAGGGAGCATGGACTCTGGGACATCTAGTAGTCAAGGGCCAGGAGGTTATTTCAACCAAACCATTGGAAAATGAAAATTCTACTGTATTAAGAAATTAAGGTACAGTGGGAGATAGGTAAGGAGAAAAGCAGAAGAGCTAAAACGGTACAGATATTAAGGATGGGGAGGGAGGGAAGACACACAAAACTGAAAACCAATAACAAGAAATCCTTGCTGTGTATCAGGAGGATGGAATTTGGAAAAGAGGTGGGTTATGGATAGTTAAAAGGATCACTTCAGAAACGTAGACATCACTGAGCCATTGAGAAGACACCTGCTCAAGAATGGTTATTTTTTAAATTTTTTTTCCCTGATGATTGTTAAAGGTACTATTCAAAACTATGCAGAAGAAAAGGTGTTGAAATAACTGGAAAAACTGGAGAGTAGAAAGTCTCTAGAAGTCTTAAGCCTGGCACAACATAAAAATGACAAAAGGGCTGAGTTAGTAGCAAGAGCGTTCATCCATTGTCCAAACAGGCATTATACTGGGACACTAGAAGGTGTCAAATGTCCTTGATGTTTGAAAGGCTCTTCTGGGAACTAAGATGACTGCAAACCACAAAGTCTTATTTGTGAACTTGGTAAGTTAAATCACAAAAAGTCACAGAACAATTGGAAGATGTGGTAATCAGATTATTTGACAAGCAAGTAATGAGATGGTATTGTAAGAGGTGTTCGACAGAGAAAAATAATAATTGGGAGTAAAATATAGATGGGCAAATTGATAGAGAATCAGTGGGAAAAATGGATCGATTTGTTCTTCAAGAAGACCATTGCAAAACAGTTATCACTATTAGGGTCTAGAAGCAAGGCTTTGCAAATTGTCTTTGTCTCCCTTTGTTTAAACTTTTGCTGATCTACCCTTGCCAACCTCAACTGGTCTAGGGCAGAGAAGGTAAATAAGTGGAGGAGTATTTGCAGAAAGGCTGCATAAAATCAGAACAGTGTTAAGCTGGCATTCATAGATGGTGAAATTGTGCTGGTGGCTTCCCTTGGGTTTGGCATTTGGTGAGTGAGTGGCATTTGATGGGAGTGTTTGGGATTTCTTTAAACAGATCTGTACTTGGAAGAGAAGATGCCTGCAGTTTTCATTTTCCCTGTATCTTGTAAGTTTGTAATGAAGTGTGCTGTAGGAAGTAAATGATTTTTGAAAATGCAAGTGATTTTAGAACAATGTGAGTGATGGCTATGCCTTCACCTGGAACATAATATTGAATTCTAGCTACCCCTTGTCTAAAAAGATACAGCACAGAGATTTCAGGGAGAGAAGAAGAAAACAGACGAGTTTTGGGTAGAATATAGATTCTTCTTCTCCAAGATGTGAGGGAACATCTGACTGCTGAAGCATTAGAAAGAAATTTCTGTAGCAAGAAGGCATCCCTCAGTTGTCCACCACAATTTCTTGTATGTCCTATGATGCTACTCGAATCATGGCAAGAAAACTTCCAGCAAAGGAAACTTTTAATACTGCATGTTCCCACTGAACGATAGTTTATGCTGCAAAGCACCATGTGACAAAAAGTAGAGTCAGATTGTACCCTTTACTTTTATTGTTCAGTCTGTTCTACAGCACTGCCCAAGTGAAATCTGCAAGATTAAGCTCTGAGTTACTCATGCTTTATGATAAATCTGAGAGTAGCACTGAGGTTTAGGGCTTTCATCCTTTTGCTGACATTCTTATCTTTCAAGGTCTGTGATAAAAAGTTGGACTTGCCCAGGGTCCCTTCCATCGCTATCTGTGTTTGAGGCTTGAAGTTGTTCTTGGAAGTGCGGATATAATTCTGCTTGATTTCGGTATGAGTTTGCCTCTTGTTTTTATTGGAAAGGGCATTGGAAGAGGCTTATGTTCTGAAACACTTCATCTTGTGATTGAGAACTGGGCTTTTGAATTGTATACATAGTTTTTCTTCAACCTATATCACACTGTACGTGGACTTTCTGAGCTATTTTTGTGGAGAGCTAAAACGTAATTCACCAGTTAAAACATCCAACAAGTTAAACCCATGAGATCCAAAGTTATTTCAAGTGTTGTGTCACAAATGAGGAAGCTCATACTGAAAGAATCAAAGATAATTTGTGTGGTTGAGTTCTAGAAAACCAGAACTGGCAACTACGTCACTGGCTTTGATCTTACAATGTGCTGGGCACGCAGCATTTCTCTGGATTGCTATGGAGGTGCTTCATCTTACCTTGGCTTGTACAGAGATATTCCAGGAATTGGAGGGCTGAAGGTCATATGCTAAGATCAGATAATATGAAGGATGTGTAACAATACAGTACTGCACAGTAATGGCTTTCATGTAAAATAAAGACCTACTAAGAGAGCAAAGAACATCTGTGCTGGGAACGTCCTATGATCTGATCTTGGTTTATGGTACAGCATAACTGCTTAACCTGCAGCTTTTTTCAAATGCAATTATGCCATATCATCAAACTGAAATATACTATTTAGTGGTAGGAGGAGGAGGAGTAGTAGTAGTAGCAGTAGTCAATGTACTAGAGATGTACCAGCACTGAGGAGTGTAGTTCATTTTAGAATTAAAAAAAAATCCAACCAACCAAAAAAAACCCAAAACAACAAAACCCAAAACCAACTTCTCATGGACTATCCCCCATGTTCCTTAAAGAGGTAAAATCCTTTATTTGCCCTAACCGGAGTAAGGGCAAACTGCCTAAGTAAGAGATAAGAGCCTGGATCATGTACATGTTACCAACCTCCCCCCACCCTGCCTGAGATGATCCAGTATCTCAGCCCAGCTTGTCTGGTAGCAGAAACTTATGAGTCATTTTTGCACTCCTTGACCCCACCATGAGCAAATAAGTCTGTTGGGCTGGAAGGGACAGTTAGAGTGAAAAGAATAAGAAAACATACAACCAGATCAAGAGATGTGTCTGGTTTGTAATCTGAAGAAATCACCTTCAGATTTTCCGTCTTGCTCTGAGAATGCAACTCTTAATCTTCTTACTGCCATGGAAAAGCTTGGTCACCCTTCTCAGATAAAGCGATGTACTTATCTCATCAATTCCCACTCACCCATTATTTATTTCACAAGATGGAAAGCTGTCAGTATTGCGTAAGAACCATCAGCATGAATATTTGATGACCACAGCTCCCATAAGGGTAACAAATCTGATACACAGCTAGCAGCCATTAAAAATTCTGTTTACTCCATAAATGTACGTTTTTAGAAATCTGTTGAGAGACACTGCCCAAGGAGATTTGAAGCTGGGTATTTATTATGAATCTTAGTTTTGAATATAAATTATACACTTCCTTGAGAGTCGAATCAACATTTACATCCTCAGTGCATATTTCTGCATTTAATGAATGCTTAGAACGCGACATTACTTTTGCTTCTGACTGTTGTGTGATGAAATGCGATGGCTTTTCAGTTTACACTCTGCTGGGACGCATTTGAAAGCCACATTATTGTGCCTGTGGTTTGATAGGCACCAGTATTTTTAAAAGGTGGAATCACTTAAATTGTACTTTATGCAATACATGGTTGTAATTGCATATTTTTGCCATTTTTAATCCTGTTAAAACTTTAGCAGCTTTGCCTTTATGCAAGAAAATGTCTCTGGGTTTGTAACCAGACTATTTTGTGGTTTGCCATCTCTGTTTAATGCATCAGAGATTTCATTTATCCATGCTGAATGTACAGCTCCGATGCCTTATCCTGTGATAGCACCAGCTCTTTCTCTGAAGTTTGGAGTTACTTTTAGATATTTAAAAAAAAAAATCAACCTGATTTGGATTATATTTATTTTTATTACAGAACTCAAAAATTTGTTAATGATTCCAACCAGAAAGGCAGTAAGGAGTGTTTGGTAGGGACCAGTACTCAGCTGGTGGGGTATTTAAGTGAAGATGCCGAACTGGGGCAATGGGGGAAGGAAGTTTGTCACTCAGTAGTTCCCCCATAGAGAAGCTGTTGAGCTTTTTTGAAAACCTAGCCATTTATTTTAGTAAAGGTGCTGGTTACTAAGTATTTCTGAACATATTTTTATTCTGGCCACAGAATGAAAATAGTTTGCATTGGAGCCTGGGAAAGCAGGGAATAAAAACAGGCAGCGTGCGGTCAGGGGGGCAGATCAGGCAGAGGTGTTTTCCAGGATTTACCAAAATGAGCACCACGCACAAATTGGTGATTTAAAGTGACATCCACCGTTCCCGTGCCCATGGAAAGGACAACAGTGTTCTCTGATGTTTCTACATTTCTTTACCAAAGACTACAAGACAGAAAGGAAAATCAATCTGGTGATATTTAACTTGCAAGTTTTACCATAGCAGATGAAAAGCTCCTTCAACCAATGTTTTTGCACTTAGAGATTTCAAAAATTACCAAATTTTCCAGAAACTTTTGTAAACTTTTTAACCACACTCACTGCTTTGCATACTTTTACAGACTTTTGTGGTGGTATTTATGGTAGATATTCTTCATCTAATATCAGATTTTTCTTTTTGCACAACATTTACGTGAGGTCTAGTTTGAGTAACTTGCAATTAGATGGATATAGTTTAAAAGCCCTGAGCAATGAGCAGAATTACCTGCACTTTATTCACAGCACTCAGCAAAAGAAATAAAAAATTCCCTGGTTCAGCTGTCTCTGGAAAAAAGTAGGGTAGTGGTAGCAATCTGGATCCATCTCGCTATGCCGCCTCTCAGGAACACAAGCCTTTTCTTCTTTGCAACCAAAGACTATGGATCTGATTGAGCCAGATATTTTAAATCTGCATATTTAAAAAAAAAATTGTTGACGTTATTTTAGTAGGCAGGGAAAACAATGCAAAACGTTCAGAAATGAAAGTGAAGTATCAGTTGTACCTTTTAAAATGTTTTTTCTCCTCCTTGCCAGTGTTTCTAACATCACTCTAGGAGTCTGAAATGAAACCATTTCCCTGTTGATTTGGGTTGGCTTTTTCCAATTGGAAAGAAAGAAAAGAATATGCTTTCCTTTTTTCTTCTTTTCCTGGCATTGCAAAAGCCCCGCAAGGATTCGCTTCAAAGAAATCTGATCAGGGATTTAACACAATATAAAATGTTATGTAAAAGCACTAAGAAATATCCTCATAGAAGTCATTTGAGAATAAAAAAGAGACAAAAACAAATGTTTCAGCCAACATTTCCAAAGGAAGATCTATCATTCTTATTATTATTATTTTTAGACTTTTTTTTCCTCATTTAAGCATATGAAGAATTGACTTTTTATATGTGTCTAGTCCCAGAGCCCAAGCTGGGAACAAGGTGCCTGTCTGCTCTTCAGCATTTAATATGCTGGAGTTGAGGATCCTGAGGGGAGTGAACAAGACTAAAAGCAAGGCTACAACCCTGGGCTTCAGGACAGCAGGCTTTGGACTCTTCAGGGATTTTCTTTGAAGAATCCCACAGGAAAAGTCCCTGGAGAGAAGGGCTGGTTGATTTTCAATTATCATCTCTTCCCAGCCCCAGAACTGCTCATTGGGATGGACCAGAAATCAAGCAGAGGTGGATGGAGGCCTGTGTGGACGAACAAGGAGCTCCTGACAAAATTAAAGAAGGAAGTATGTAAGAGGTGGAAGTAGGTGCTGGTGACCCAGGAGGAATACAGAGACACTGTCTGACAGTGCAGGGATGGGCTACGAAAAGTCAAGGCCCATCTGGAGTTGAATCTGGTGAGGGATGTGATGGGCAGCAAGAAGAGCTTCTCCAGGTACATTAGTAGGAAAAGGAAGACTAGGGAAAATATGGGCTTGGTGCTGAATGGGGCAGGAGACCTGGTGACAAAGGACATGGAAAAGGTCAAAGTTCTCAATGTGTTCTTCCCCTTGATTTTTACTGTAAGATTGGACTTCATCAATCCCAGGCCCCTGACACCAGAGGGAAAGTCCAGAGCAAGGAAGACTTGCCCTCAGCAGCGGAGAACTGGGTTAGGAAGAACTTAAGCAAACTGGACACACTCAAGTCCGTGAGGCCAGATAGGATGCACTCAGAAGCACTGAGCGAGCTGGCTGATATAACTGTGAAGCCACTCTTGATAATCTTTGAAAGATCATGGTATTTGGGAGAGGTTCCCTAGGACTGGAAGGAAACAAATGCCACCCCTATCTTCAGGAAGGAGGATCTGGAGAACTCCAGGCCAGCCAGCCTCACTTAGACCCCTGGGAAGATGATGGAAAAAATCCTCCTGGAGATAATTTCCAAACATTTGAAGAACAAGAAGGTGACTGTGAGTAGTCAGCATGGACTTTAGAAGGGGGAAATATGCTCAACCAACCTGATAACCTTCTACAAGTAAATTGCTGTCTCAGTGTGTTAAGTTATGTGATAAAGCTCATCTGCACACCCACAACGGAGCTCAGGGAGACAACAGCAGCAGAGGAGCCTGAATAATACCCGGCTGTGCTAAACCCACAGCCGTCACAGGTCCATCTACACAAGTCCAGAGGAGCACAGGGGCACCATGGGAGGTGGGAACCCACATTGAGGACTCCTGAGGAATGATCATCTTTCCTGGGCCCCTCCCAGGGCTGTCCCAGCAGAGTCCAGGCATGAAACCCATCACCACGAGACATGGGGAGCAGCTCTTGGGTCATCTTTCAGACTCAAGGGGTTGTTATCTAGAGGTCAGATGTTTTATGAGATACAGAGGAAAAGCAGTTAGGGAACACACAGGACTTTTTATGAGATGTTTAGGGGAGGAACCAAAGGCAGGACAAGGGAGGGGTTTAGGCAATTTTGGGGGGAAGAATAGTGGGAAAATAGAGGGGTTAAGGTATGAAAGGGACTGTAAACAGTTGACTGGTCAGTATAGTTCTCTGTCCATGCCCTGCACCTGCATTCTGTCCTTAGAGAGCTGGGGCTGCTTCATCTGGAGAAGAGAAGGCTCAAGGGGATGTTATCAATGTGTATAAATACCTGAAGGAAAGGTGTAAAAAGCCTGGCTCTTTTCAGTTGTCCCCAATGACAGGACAAGAGGCGATGGGCACAAACTGAAATACGGGAAATCCCATTTAAGTCTAAGTAAAAGTTTTTTCACTCTGAAGGTGTCTGAATACTGGGACAGGTACCCAGAGAGGCTGTGAAGTCTCCATCCTTGGAGACATTCAAAACCTAGCTGAACATGTCTCTCAAAAACCCGCCACAGCTGCCCCCACTTTGAGCAGGGAGGTGGGGCTGGATGACCTCCAGAATTCCCTGCCCACCTTGACAGTTTTGTAATTCAGTGATATTGATGCAGCGGGGGTGCAGAACAACACAACACAAGCTGGGAATGCAAAACAGCCTCTCCTGTACCATCACCTACCGCTGCTCCTCTATTGCCAAAGGAATTGGTGAGCAGGTCGCTTGCCTCCAAAGGAAGAAGAGGTCACAGGGAAGATCTGCATCTTCCCCACTTTGCAGAAAGTGATGGAGCCGGGAGTGCTTCCCAGAGGACCGTCGGCGTGGCAGCCACCCTTCCCTGGCCACGCTGCCTGCTCCAGAGGGGGAGGTCAGTCGTGAGGGTCCGGCTGCCCTTCACACCCCCTTCCCAGCCACAGGTCAGGCTCCCCTCTAGAGGCATCCCACTTTAGCACAGGGTAAATACAATTTAATTTACTAAAATTCCTCTGGATAACTCTAGACTGTTATTAAAAAAAAAAAAAAGGCTGCTGGCTAATTTTGGGCAGTTGTTGCTGAGAGAGTTAAAAGCATGGGGAATTTTATTGTCCTGCTGTGACACAAGTTAAATATAGGGGCACTAGGAATTTCCCTCCAGGCCAGATAAGCCCCACATAAAATATTTGAACTTTGCAGACATGCACACCCCATAAGGCAAGGCCGAGCATTTCATCCAAGTAATAATATAAGGAGGGCCTCCAGTGTTGCAGCAGCCCTGGGTGAGTGGGTGGCTGATTCCTTTTGTCTGTGTTTTACTCTTATGCTGCTACTCATGAGGTCTGTACACCATCCTCTTTACTTCTTCCTGTACACTTCTCTTCTTTGATCCTTCCCAACACCATGGGACCTCATTCACACATACTCCTTTGTGTGGAATTACTTCAGTAGTTCCACCTGCGTTACTGCAGCATTTTCACCAGCACACCTGAGAGAGTTATCAGTTTATTTACCTATTTTTTAAAGTTCCAGAGTTCACTCTCTGATTCCTTACAGCTCCATGGGAGGTGTTGATTTTGCTTGGCATTCCATGTAAAGTTAAATTGAAATAAAATAATTTAAAAAAAGAGAAAAGATAAGAAAATAAAAGAGAAAAGCAAAAAGAATGAAGCAGCTTATTGGGCTGTCCTGGAAGCACTTCTCTTTGGATAAATCACAGACCTTCACTCCCTGTGCAGACACCTAGAAGGCCCTAGAGAAAGGTTACTGTGCCAGTGTAAACCACTGCTCACATGTAAGTACTCACAGACTGCTCACAGCCTGGAGAGGAAGGGAACAAAAGATGTCTGGTATGAAAGAGCAAGTCAATGGAATTATTCCTAGGAACTTTTCAGATGTTTTTAAAATGAGCTCACTGTGTTAATTACTGCTTCTTTTTTTCATGGCTGTGCGTGCTGGTGGGGTAGAGGAGGAGCATGCTACAGCCAGGCGTTTGGGTTTTGTGTGCCTTACAACTTTGCATGGCAAAGAGGAACCCTTTCCTGAACTATTTAATAGGTTATTTAGGGTTTAACTAAGATCCCAGATTCCACTGAAAATATATGTATTGCTCCAAACAGTACCTGTCCTGGTAGCAAGATACTAAGTGGATTAAATGTATAATGTTTCCCAAAGGAAGGAGTATGCTTGTAACAAATATGATCCTTAAAACCTGATATTTCTGCAGGATAAAGGAAGACAAACAGTTCCCATTAGCTTTCCTCCCTCCAACACGTGCACGTCACTGTGAATGAAAGTTCGCAAGTAATTAGATACTGTACGGATGAGGTGAAGTTCCCAGAGAATATTGATTTTTAAGTAGTGAACATATTTTCTTGCTTTCATTATTCAATACAGATTTCCGCTTTTCTGACTGCAGAAAACCTCTCTGGAAGCATATTTTTATTTGCCTTGGCCATACTGATGTGAGTGGGGTGACAGAGCAGACAGGTCTGTGCCTAATGCAAGGGCTTGATTTAAGGATGGGCTGCAGGGCTGGGGCTCTCGCCCTAAAGCTGCGTCTGGAAAAGGAGCATTTTGGGGGAACAGAGAAGGGGTGGGTGCTATACTAATGAAGACCTATAGATTAACTGATTTTACACAATCTGGAACATTTTGTCATTTGGTGTTTTAGGAAGAACCTTGAGAGAATCTAAATTGTAGTGGGTTATTTAATTGAAACCTGTGGGAAATCTGTGCTGCCTGTGCTTGAGTAGCTCAGAGGAACAGATTGTGCCCCAGTTCCCTTAGATGGGGAATTTCTTCAAGGGGGACCCCCTACTGCTCTTCTTTTGGGGGAACATTGTCCACTTTGTTGTCACTGCTGGAGGTAAATGAATTAATAACACGAACAAATAAGGAAACTCATGGCAAGCTAGCAACATCTACAACAAAACTGATGACATATACATGTAGTTAAACTCAGGATTTCTTCCAGAGGTGAATATATGAGGGGGGAAGAAAAAAAAAAAGCTATACAAGGCTGTTTCTTTGTTTCGTAAGCTGTATTTTTTGAAGCGTGTCATTTAAAGTTTATGCTTAAGGTCTTTTATCTTCTTCCAGTAAAATAAAAAGTAAAAATAAGTATTTTTAATCTCTCCTTGTGCCTCCAGCTTTTGGTACTTAAAGGGAAGTGAGTTTAAAGTAATTATCTTGTACAACAAGGGAAAAGTTGTATTGTCTCAATCATGTCTTAGAGCTTTTCTGTTTCAGAAATATTACTCTGCAGCATTCTCCTGTGCCTGCAGATATTAATAACACTGTGTTGTTCAGACCAGGCTATCTATGAATTTACCAAACTAACTGCAAAGTAGAATGAATTGAACCTTCCTCGTAGTCAAGTTATCTTATCATCCATATGCACCACGTGAAGCCACATGCGTGTGTTTAATGGTGATAAACAGAAGTAATTATTGTGCAAAACCAGTTGATGCAACATTCCTTTGCCTATACAATTCCACCATCCTCAGTTTATATTTCATCTCCACATTAAATCTGATACTTTTACTGGTGAAAATACAATGATTAAACCAAACGAGCAGTGGGAAAGAGACTCTGCAGTTTGGTTGGACTGGGTGCACCAAAAAGGGAAAGTGCAGCGTGCAGACGTGACCTCTCCAGGGAAAGCGTCGGATCAGCGGCAGCACCCACCCCGTCCCATGATGGTTTGCTGATGCTGTGCCCAATTTCTTTTCTCACTGCTTTCCTGCAAAACTGCAGATGTTAGTTTTGCAGTTAATTGTGTTCTTGGAAGTGACAGAGCAGGAAATTCTGATTGAAACACCCATTTAGGAGGCTCTTCTCAGTTACAGGAGGCAGTCTGCATCAATCAGTAAAGCTGTGCCGTGAAAAGTCATTTCGTTTCACGGAGGATTTCAATATTGCAAAATCTGGTTTGATTCCAAATGGGAATGAAACCTAAATTTCAACATTTTCCATGAAAGGGAAAACCCTCAGGGTCACTGCATTTCTGGCAAGCTGCTGGAGTAGGGAGGGTACTGGAAACCCTGGATCTCCCATCCCGGGGCTTTCCATGTGACTGGCAGGACTGGGACCAGTAAACCTGAAAACCACAGCATTTCCCACTTTCCCAGGGAGCTGCAAGGCTGTGAGCTGGTGATTCAGTTCATCGTTCCCCAGCAGTCTGCACGGTGATCTCTGCAGAGCTTGGTGCTGTAGCCTTCGCTCTCCTCTCCCTCCTCTCTGTGTGGGTTGGTCCAGTCTGCTGCATCTGTTTGCCTCATGGCTTTGGATTCCTAGATGCATTCACCAAGTGCAGACCCTCTCTGAGCATCCCCTTCGGAGAACTGAGACCTCGGTATCCAGCTGTGTAGGGGTTTTGGAGCTGAGCACTAAGTTTATGTGCAAAAAAATGTTGTAGCTGATTTGTCTTTGGTGCCAGCTCAAATCTTCGTCAGGGCTGAACTTGACCTCCGTGTAGTGGTTTTTACTGTCACTGATGCAGATCCTGAGACTGGTGGCAGGTCTCAGAGACTCCCCGATGTCGTAATCAAACCCTTTCCTAGAGCACCAGTTCCGTGGGTATTCTGGCAGATTGCCTCCTCAGGGACACATGATAGCTGAAGTGTAACACTGCAGCCTTCGCATGAGGTTTCCAACCACATCCCCCTTACCTCCCCCTCGACACTATTTATTTTAGGCAGTGCAAGAGAGATACAGATCTAGGCAAAACAATAATATGTCTATGTGCCTTATCATAGCTCGGTTTTCTCATCGTACTGGGACATTCTTGAATGCTTTCTGGGGCCATGCTGTCGGCAACGCAGAACCTCTTCTCTCTGGACCTAACCCTACAACACGGACCACAGCAGTTTTCCTCTCCGTTCTGAGAGGTCTAACCCCTTCTTTCTTCCAGCATTGACATCAGACAGTCAGAATGATGCCACTTGGCACTATTTTCTTTAGTATATCTATCGCAGTGTCTAAACCTATTGAAAACAGCAGTGACCAATCTAGTCTCCTGCCTAAGATAAACCTTCACCCCTCTTTCACATATATACATGTACACTCCATCCATCTATAACCGAAGCACTGCCCTGGGGAAAGAAGGTCACGTAGCAATCGACAACTGGACATTTTCTGTAATCAGACTATCTTCAGAGGATTCAGTATAGATGAGTCAACATTCTCCAATGGGCAGAAAATCCTTCCTTCAGACAGTTTCTGACCGCAGAGAACTATTAAGTGCTGTACTTGTGATTCACTCCGAGAACGAGCATGCCAAGTTGAAGTGACTGGAAGAGGGGAAAATGTTTCTAAGGATGTGAAGTGTTGCCACCATTTTCAATCTTCAATGTGCCTGGGGACATGAGGTGCCCCGTTGGAATATTGTGTGAATGCAGACATGCTCTACACCCTACCTCAAGAGCCAAATCATGCTTTTAAGGGCCTTGTCTGAGCATCTTCAGCTCCACCTGAAGTCAATGAGGGTTGATGGTGCTTAACATTTCTGAAAAACAGGCCTAACCCACATGGGGTTGTGTTGGTGTTTAGCCAGGAGCTTAGGAAGTACAGGCTTTCCCACCCCTCTGCAGCTTTGGGCCAATCTGTTTTCTTGCAAAAACACAGAACAGTGCTAAGAATTTATATGTTTTTTGAATGGTGGCAGAGGTTTGATGGAAACCTCCATATGCATGTCTGGATATAAGTCTGTTTTGTTGTGGATTTTTTTCCTGTTTGACCATATAGGAACTTTCTATGGGAGGAGACCAGAAGAGTTTAGTTTGTTTACCTTGGCAAAACCCAGGCTGCAAGAGGTTAAGGGAGTTGTGTGTAAATACTGAGTAAACAGTGATCATTGACGCTAAAGGACAATGTTGGCTAAGAAAAGCTCAAGCTGGAAATGAGGTCTTTCTAAATGGGTAGTATATTTTCAGGGGAAATAACAGAAAGAATTTTCTACCCCCTTCTTCTTAAAGACCAGAGCTTTATAATTTATTCAGATTTAGATACAGTTTGTCATCAGGGAACAAAAATTGACATCCAGAAAATCTTCCCAGCTCTAAGTCAGCTCTAAGTCCCAGGTCCTATAAGTGTCCTTTCTGCAAGAGCCTGTGCTATTGAACTGGAAGAAAGCTGCCAGAAAAGGAATGCTATTTGAGCTCAAGCCTGAATTCATTTGAAAATTCAAGCAGATGATTTCAGGGTATTTATTATTATGTTGCTTGCTTAGCTGCAGCTGTGATTTCCTCTTTGCATAGTGTAGACAGAGCTTTACAGAATGTTTCCCGGCACCTTCTGTGAAAACCGACAGCTATATGTAAACCCTGCCTATTGTTTCAGATAGCACAATGTGTTCTTAATTGCATATTTCAGATGAGAAAGTGACTGAAAAATTAAAATACAAATAAAGTAATAAAATCTTTAGAATTTATTTCACTCATTTACTTTTTATATATACTCTTGGGTATAGTCTCTTCTTGTCACATGCATGTGAATCCAACTGGTGTTTAACGGAAGCTTTGTGAAAAAGCTGAGAAATGACCATACTTCTCCGAAATTCAAGCAATACTTTGGTATCAGGTTGTACATGAGTATATGAGAGACTTTTTCTATCCAAAGGAATATTCTCTGTCTTATTTCCTTTGCCCTATTACCATTAGAGATTATTTATGTTGAATAAGGCGATGGCATAAAAAAGAACACAGGGCTAGATTGCGCCGCCTACGCAGAGTGGTGTGTAGGAGTCTAATGACTGTTTTGCCTCAAAAAAAAGTCCCCCAAGGACACAACCTGCCCCCGGATGACCCTGGCTAGGATGAAGGCTGAGGACACACAAGACCTCTGCAGCAGGTTTGCTGTAGGATGAGAAGGGCAGGTAGCTGCTTACCAAGCTACACCACCTCAGCAGCAACTGTGTGAGCTTACCTCGCTGTCGTGGCTAATCATCACCCCAATTAGCCACAATGGAGGCTTTGCTAAAGCAGGTTTGGGGAGAACCATAGAGACACATGAAAGTAACGCAGCAAGGAGCCATGAGGAACAGGTGGAGGTGACAGAAAGAAAGATTTGGACGCAGAGTCCCTTTCTCCATTAAGAAAATTCCAGCAAAACAGGCTTGAATGGAGGTTTGAAGGACTTATTTTTTAAAATTGGAAAACAAAACAGTATTTGAGACACCATCACTAACCCAGTAGACCAGCAATAATCAGAAAGCCAGAGAATACTGTATGACACTGGAAAGGATTTTCTGCAGATGATGTCATTCTTTCTTTGAATGAATACTATTAATCTGCATCTGAAGCATAAAACCATGAGGTAATGGAATACATTAATTGTTGCAAGCTGCCAGTGTCTCTAGGCCAGTGATTACCAACATTTTTGGAGCCAGCCTCTTAGCACTTTTCATCCTGGCCCTTGTCCCCAGTAGATAACTTCCACCTTTGCCCACAGGTTCCCATTTCAGCTTTCCATGAGCCTTGGCTGCTACTTGCTTTCCTGCGTCCCAGCTCCCCATGCTTCTGCTGCTTTTTCCTACTGCCAGCTCCAAGAACAAGAGCACAGGCCCCAGCAGAGCTTATTCGCTTGGCCCCTGGGCTCTGCTGAGCCTCACCTTCAATGTGGACACCCCTTGCTGATTGGGAAGAGAAGTCCCAAGTTGCCTGAATTCTTCTCCCAGCTCAATGCAGTGGTGAAAGGGAAGGTGAACGCAGAGAATCCTTGTAGTGTTTTTTCCATCACAAATTAAACAAGTGTGGGGGTGCTCTTTGGTTCATTATCGCCTTCTTCCAGGTTCTTGGCTTTTGCTTGGGAGGGAACCTCTAGGGATTTTCAGAGCATTGTGTAAATGACGTTGCAGAGCAAGCTATTAGCATTCACTGAGTATGTCCAATAGTAGTAACGTATGCTAAGGCCATAGCGCTTCCCGTTGTGTTTGGGGGTTTTGGGCGCTGGTTTGTCATGGGTTTTTTTGGTCTAATTAGATCATACAGCCTTTGGAGCAGATTCTTCTATGTGTAATACCTCTGTTACACATAGAATACAGGCAGATAACTGATACTCAATACAGGTTTTATAGTAATGTATTAGAAGGATAAAGACAGTCCTGGCTATTTTTATAGCAGTTTAAGTGCCAGGTCTCTGACCCCAAGGTCTAGCCTGCCATTCCCTGAGGACCAGAGCTCAAGCTCTGTGTTTCAAGTTGTAAGCAAGCAAGAGACTTTTATTTGTGCAGCTGACATGCTAAGGTGCTTAAGGAGTGTGCGCGATCAGGTTAAGATGTCTATATGGACAGAGCCAACAACAGCTCCCACTCAGGCCTGGGGTAAAAGGGACAAAACAAGACTGCTTCTATAGTTCCTGCTGCAGGCTTGTTTCCACAGAGATAATTATCAAAATCTTCAGAGACCCCTTCTTTCCATCACGGGTAATCCATCCACATGCCAGTAGCCAAACAGTTTGGAGAGCAGAGAAGTTGTGGAAGAGGAGACTGGGAACCAGGTTTTAAGGGATGACAGAGATGGTTGAAACCAAGAGGAAAACAAGTTTGATTAGGAGATGGAGCCTAATGGAAAAGGAGGACGAGAATGGTAACTGGGAGAGGGCAGCCAGAACCAGTTCACCAATGTGAGACTGATTGGAAAATCAGTCTGGCAGTAGGACAGGGGAAAGGTGTTAGGATTAGACAAGGCAGAAGAATGGAGCTGGATGAAGGGTCTACAGAGGGACTGTGGTGGGCTGAGAGACTTGCTAGGAGGAAAGGTTTGGGGTAGGGCAGGAACTGTCCAGGCAAGGAGGGAGATGGCAGAAAATTCATCTGGGGCAGGGAAACTGTCCAGTAAGAGGATGCAGGGGAAGAAGAGGGACTGAGAGGAGGGAAAGACTCAGCGAGGGGAAAGGGTAGTTGGGCAAGGAGCCTGGGATGGGGATTCATAGCCCAAAGGAGAGAGGGAGGAAGGGAGGAAGGAAGAAAGGAAGGAAGGCAGGCAGGAAGGAAGGAAGGGAATCAACTGGCAAGGAGAAACGGATAGGGCTGAGGAGTGCACTGACAAAGGAAAATCAAAACAGGAACATCATAGTGGGGTGGGACAGAGTCAATCAAGCTTGGGAAGGAAAAGCAGAAAAGCGTGTGCCTCTGGTAGCACATATTTCTTTGGTTCATCCTTTCCAGTGTCAGCAAATAGCCCTGAAACCCACTGGCAAAGTGTATGAAACATTCACACACGTACACAAACACACACACAGAGAAACATCTTGTCAGATATACAGGGCAATGGGCAAACACTGGTGGAAGTTGTCCTTTAGCTCATATGGCAGCTGTCTTCAAGACCATTATGCAGGTTCCTGTGTACTGGGGTACTGAGAGACAACAGAAGCACATTTCTGGGCTTTCAGTGTGCTTTTATAAACTTAGGAAATAACGGTCATGTAATTTCATTTTTTTTCTTTTATTAACATTTTTAAAAAATCAAGTCTTTAGTCGTTGAGCAATGCTATAATTAAGGTTGCAAAATCCTCTCAGACATGAGACTTAGAGGTATAAATGCATCATCATACATACTTTTTCCCTCAGGACTCTTCTCTGTTGAAAGTGCAGGATGGATCTGCTCTAGGATGGATCCAGGGTTTACAGAATCCCCTGCTTTATTTGATATATTGACAGCTTATTTAAGAAAATGTGTTTCTTATATTCTATATTCCACATTTCAGGTGCTGACGCTTATGTTTGCAACAAAAGTCAATGTAAATTGTTCCCCGATCAAGTAAAGTGCTGTATAATGCTAAAGCTTCTGAAAAAAAAATCAAACTGGGCATTTAAAATTAATGAACAAATGGGTTTTTGTGATACTACAATGGTGGGTGTTATAGATATTAGTAATTCTGTGTCCACCACAGGGTTTGAATGACACCATTACTAAGGCTTTGGTACCACGCCTTGAGCAATATGGTGAAAAAGTAATATTGAACAGGAGCTCATTAATGGTGCAATCAGACACAATGTTCTGGCTGCAGTGGATCCTTGTCTTGTGGGTTGCTGACCCGTCAGATCTGCTGGCACAACAGCACACATCACTGTTCCTCAGTTTTGCAAAAACTGATCTGGCTTAGCGGGGCCACTGTTTTCCCTGCCCTTTAAAAGCATGTACACTTCCCTTTCCCCCCCCCAGAAAAAAACAACAGATAATTTGACCAAATTTGAGTTAGGAAATGACTACAGATGGAGCTGTGCTGGCAGATCAGAAAGTGTGATTCTCTCCCTGGCAGAGAAGGGGTGGTGAGTAGCTGGTGGTAGGGCCAGGGCAGTAAGACTCTTACTTGGGATGAGCTGTGATCAAAACACGTCTGACCTTGCTCTGCTGGAGTCCTACCCTCAGCATCATGCAGTGCATGGGGTGGCCTTCACCCAGAGCATAGGAGCATGAAGTTGGTCTCCAATACTCACTACACAGGACTAAACTAATGAATGCTGCATGGGTAACCTCTCTTGGGGTATTTCCTAACTACTGAGCTGTGAACTTTACAGCCTGAATCGTTTTTAATTCATAGAATCATGAATTTTCCAACGGTTTGGGTTGGAAAGGACCTTAAAGATCATCAAGTTCCAACCCCCTGCCATGGGCAGGGACACCCTCCACTAGCCCAGGTTGCTCAAAGCCTCATCCAGCCTGGCCTTGAACCCCTCCAGGGATGGGGCATCCACAAC